>QANT01001357.1:0-16908 GCA_003254885.1 Purshia tridentata | reverse complement strand
TGCTAAGAACGCACGAAAACGTCATTTCAGTGCACACTAAGTACAATTTAGTTAAACTTGCACCAAAAGGTGCTCGGCTGACCAGAAAGGTACGGGCAAGCACATTCTCATGTTTGGATTAGCGTTCTATGCCCAAAGAAAGAATTTAGGTGTTAAGCATGCGTGAACATGTCGTTTCGGAGCACTTTGAGTCCGATTCGGTTGATGTTGACCCAAAGCTGCTTCGTTAATGTGAAAGACATGGGGAAGCACCTTCTCATGTCTCGATTGGCGTGCTACCTGTAAAGAACCACTTGAGGTGTTGAGACTGCACGAAAACATCATTTCGGTGCATACTTCGTCTGATTTCATCCAAATTGTGCCAAAACATGCCTGGTTTGCAAAAAAGGCATGGGGAAGTACTTTGTCATGTCTCGATTAGCGTGCTAGCCCAATAAAACCACTTTATGTGTTAAGAGTGCATGAAAACATCATTTCAGTGCACACAAAGTCATATTAGATTAAAGTTGTCCAAAACGTGCTTGGTTGGCAAGAAAGACATGGGGAACCACCTTCTCAAGTCTCGATTAGCGTTCTTGACTAAAGGAACCACTTTCGGTGCTAAAAACGCGCGAAAACATCATTTCAGTGCACACTAAGTACAATTTAGTTAAAGTTACTCCAAAAGGTGCTCGGTTGACGAGAAAGACAAGGACCAACACATTCTCATGTTTGGATTAGCGATCTAGGCCCAATGAAATACTTTAGGTGTTAGGCATGCGTGAACACGTTGTTTCGGTGATAGGTAACGTGCTCAGTTGATAGGAAAGACATGGGGAATCACTTTCTCATGTCTCGATTAGCATGCTACCCATAAAGAACCACTTGAGGTGTTGGCACTGCACGAAAAAGTCACTTCGGTGCACACTGAGTATACTTTGGTTAACGTTGCACCAAAACACTATTGGTTGGCAAAAAAGCCATGGGGAAGAACTTTCTCATGCACGGATTAGCATTCTAGCCATATAAAAGCACATTTCGTGTGACATGGGACGACAACATCATTTTGATGCGTACTCAGTCTAATTTCATCCAAATTGGGCCAAAACGTGCCCGCTTTGCAAAAAAGGCATGGTGAAGCACTTTCTCATATCTCGATTAGCGTGCTAGCCCTACAGAACCACTTTATGTGTTAAGAGTGCATGGAAACGTCCTTTCAGTGCACACTAAGTCAAATTTGATTAAAGTTGCTCCAAAACGTGATTGGTTGGAAAGAAAGACAAGGGGAACCACCTACTCAAGTCTCGATTAGCGTTCTTGCCCAAAAAAACCGCTTTGGGTGCTAAGAACGCACGAAAACGTCATTTCAGTGCACACTGAGTACAATTTAAATAAAGTTTAACCAAAAGGTGCTCGGTTGACCAGAAACACACGGGCAAGCACATTCTCATGCTTGGATTCGCGTTCTAGGCCCAAAGAAACACTTTAGGTGTTAAGAATGCGTGAACACGTCGTTTCGGTGCACACTGAGTCCGATTTGGTTGGCGTCGGACCGAAATGTGCTCAGTCGAAATGAAAGACATAGGGAAGCACTTTCCCATGTCTCGATTAGCGTGCTACCTGTAACGAACCGTTTGAGGTGTTGAGAGTGCACGAAAACGTCACTTTGTTGTTCACTGAGTACAATTTGGTTAATGTTGTGTCAACATACTGTTGGTTGGCATGAAAGACATGGGGAAACACTTTCTCAGCTCGGATTAGCGTTCTAGCCATACAGAAGCACATTTCGTGTTAGATGGGACGACAACATCATTTCGGTGCGTACTCAGTCTAATTTCACCCAAATTGTGCCAAAACGTGTCCGGTTTGCCAAAAAGGCATGGGGAAGCACTTTCTCAAATCTCGAAGAGCGTGCCAGCCCTACAAAGCGACTTTATGTGTTAAGAGTGCACGAAAACTTCATTTCAGTGCACACTAAGTCAACTTTGAGTCAAGTTGCTGCAAAATGTGCTTGGTTGGCAAGAAACACAAGGAGAACCACCTTCTCAAGTCTCTATTAGCGTTCTTGACCAAAAGAACCACTTTGGGCGCTAAGAATGCACGAAAACGTCATTTCATTGAACATTGTGTTCAATTTAGTTAATGTTGCTCCAAAAGGTGCTCTGTTGAAAAGGAAGACACGGGCAAGCACATTCTCATGTTTGGATTCGCATTCTAGGCCCAAAGAAACACTTTAGGCGCTATGCATGCGTGAACACCTCGTTTCGGTGCACACTGAGTCCGATTCGGTTGATGTCGACCAAAAATGTGCTCGGTTAAAATGAAAGACATGGGGAAGAACTTTCTCATGTCTCGATTTGCGTGCTACCCATAAAGAACCGTTTGAGGTGTTGAGACTGCACGAAAACGTCACTTCGCTACACACTGAGGTACAATTTGGTTAATGTCACACCAAAACGTGGTTGGTTGGCAAGAAAGACAAGGGGAAGCCCTTTCTCAAGTCTCGATTAGCGTTCTTGACCAAAAGAACCACTTTGGGTGCTAAGAACGCATGAAAACGTCAGTTCAGTGCACATTGTGCACAATTTAGCTGAAGTTGCTCCAAAAGGTGCTCTATTGACAAGAAAGACACGAGCAAGCAAATTCTCATGTTCGGATTAGCGTTCTAGGCCGAAAGAAACACTTTATGTGTTAAGCATGCGTGAACACGTCGTTTCAGTGCACACTGAGTCTGATTCGGTTGATTTTGGACCAAAAGCTGCTTGGTTAATATGAAAGACATGGGGAAGCACTTTCTCATGTCTCGATTAGCGTGCTAGCCCTACAGAACTTCTTCACGTGTTAAGAGTGCATGAAAACATCATTTCAGTGCACAAGAAGTCAAACTTGATTAAAGTTGCTCCAAAACATGCTTGGTTGGCAAGAAAGACAAGGGGAACCACCTTCTCAAGTCTAGATTTACGTTCTTGACCGAAAGAACCAGTTTAGGTGCTAAGAACGCAAGAAAACGTGATTTTAATGCAAACTGAGTGGAATTTAGTTAAAGTTGCACCAGAAGGTGCTCGGTTAACAAGACAGACATGGAGAAGCACTTTCTCATGTTTGGATTAACGATCTAGGGCCAAAGAAACACTTTAGGTGTTAAGAATGCATGAACACGTTGAGTCGGTTCACATTGAGTCTGATTCGATTGATATCGGACCAAAACGTGCTCGATTGACATGAAAAACATGGGGATGCACTTTCTAATGTCTCGATTAGCGTGCTACACGTAAAGAACCACTTGAGGTGTTGAGACTGCAGAAAAAAGTCATTTCGCTGCAGACTGAGTACAATTTAGTTAATGTTGCACCAAAACACTATTGGTTGGCAAGAAAGGCATGGGGAAGCACTTTCTCATTCTCGGATTAGCGTCTTAGCCATAAAGAAGCACATTTCGTGTTAGATGGGACGACAACATCATTTCGAAGTGTATTCGGTCTAATTTTATCCAAATTGCACGAAAGCCTGCTCGGTTTGCAAAAAAGGCATGGGGAAGCACTTTCTCATATCTTGATTAGCGTGCTAGCCCGACAGAACCACTTTATGTGTTAAGAGTGCACGAAAACTTCATTTCAAAGTACACTAAGTCAAATTTGATCAAAGTTGGTCCAAAACGTGCTTGGTTGGAAAAAAAAGACAAGGGGAACCACCCAATCAAGTCTCGATTAGCGTTCTTGACCAAAAGAACCACTTCGGGTGTTAAGAATGCATGAAAACATCATTTCAGTGCGCACTGTGTATAATTTAGTTAAAGTTACACTAAAATGTGATTGGTTGACGACAAAGACGCGGGCAAGAACAGTCTCAAGTTTGGATTAGCAATCTAGGCCCAAAGAAATACTTTAGGTGTTAAGCATGCGTGAACACGTCGTTTCGGTGCACACTGAGTCCGATTAAGTTGATGTCAGACCGAAATGTGCTCGGTTCAAATGAAAGACATGGGGAAGCACTTTCTCATGTCTCGATTAGCGTGCTGCCCGTAAAAAACCATTTCAGGTGTTCAGAGTGCATGAAAACGTCACTTCGTTGCACACTGAGTACACTTTGGTTAATATTGCACCAAAACACTATTGGATGGCAAGAGAGGCATGGGGAAGCACTTTCTCATGCTCGGATTAGCGTTCTAGCCATACAGAAGCACATTTAACGTTAGATGGGGCAACAACATCATTTCGGTGCTTACTCAGTCTAATTTCATCCAAATTGCGCCAAAACGTCCTCGGTTTGCAAAAAAGGCATGGGAAGCACTTTGTCATATCTGGATTAGCGTGCTAGCCCTACAGAACCACTTTATGTGTTAAGAGTGCACGAAAACGTCATTTTAGCGCACACTAAATCAAATTAGTTTAAAGTTGCTCGAAAACGTGCTTGGTTGGCAAAAAAGACAAGGGGAACCACCTTCTCAAGCCTCGATTAGCGTTCTTGACCGAAAGAACCACTTTAGGTGCTAAGAACGCAAGAAAACGTGATTTTAATGCGAACTGAGTGGAATTTAGTTAAGGTTGCACCAGAAGGTGCTCGGTTAAAAGATAGACATGGAGAAGCACTTTCTCATGTTTGGATTAACGATCTAGGGCCAAAGAAACACTTTAGGTGTTCAGAAGGCATGAACACGTCGAGTCGGTGCACATTGAGTCCGATTCGATTGATATCGGACCAAAACGTGCTCGGTTGACATGAAAAACATGGAGATGCACTTTATCATGTCTCGATTAGCGTGCTACACGTAAAGAACCACTTGAGGTGTTAAGACTGCAGAAAAAAGTCATTTCGTTGCAGACTGAGTACAATTTAGTTAATGTTGCACCAAAACACTATTGGTTGGCAAGAAAGGCATGGGGAAGCACTTTCTCATTCTCGGATTAGCGTTCTAGCCATAAAGAAGCACATTTCATGTTAGATGGGACGACAACATCATTTCGGTGTGTACTCGGTCTAATTTTATCCAAATTGCACGAAAGCCTGCTCGGTTTGCAAAAAAGGCATGGGGAAGCACTTTCTCATATCTTGATTAGCGTGCTAGCCCGACAGAACCACTTTATGTGTTAAGAGTGCACGAAAACTTCATTTCAATGTACACTAAGTCAAATTTGATTAAAGTTGCTCCAAAATGTGCTTAATTGGCAAGAAAGACAAGGGGAACCACCTTCTCAAGTCTCGATTAGCGTTCTTGACGAAAAGAACCACTTCGGGTGTTAAGAATGCACGAAAACATCATTTTAGTGCGCACTGTGTACAATTTAGTTAAAGTTAAACTAAAAATTCATTGGTTGGCGTGCCCGGTTTGCAAAAAAGGCATGGGGAAGCACTTTCTCATATCTCGATTAGCGTGCTAGCCCTACAGAACCACTTTACATGTTAAGAGTGCACGAAAACGTCATTTCAGTGCACACTAAGTCAAATTTGATCAAAGTTGCTCCAAAACGTGCTTGGTTGGAAAGAAAGACAAGGGGCACCACCCACTCAAGTCTCGATTAGGTTCTTGACCAAAAGAACCACTTCGGGTGTTAAGAATGCATGAAAACATCATTTCAGTGCGCACTGTGTACAATTTAGTTAAAGTTACACTAAAATGTGATTGGTTGACGACAAAGACGCGGGCAAGCACATTCTCAAGTTTGGATTAGCGATCTAGGCCCAAAGAAATACTTTAGGTGTTAAGCATGCGTGAAAACGTCGTTTCGGTACACACTGAGTCCGATTAAGTTGATGTCCGACCGAAATGTGCTCGGTTCAGATGAATGACATGGGGAAGCACTTTCTCATGTCTCGATTAGCGTGCTGCCCGTAAAAATCCATTTGAGGTGTTCGGAGTGTATGAAAACGTCACTTCGTTGCACACTAAGTACACTTTGGTTAATATTGCACCAAAACACTATTGGATGGCAAGAGAGGCATGGGGAAGCACTTTCTCATGCTCGGATTAGCGTTCTAGCCGTATAGAAGCACATTTCACGTTAGATGGGACAACAACATCATTTCGGTGCTTACTCAGTCTAATTTCATCCAAATTGCGCCAAAACGTCATCGGTTTGCAAAAAAGGCATGGGGAAGCACTTTGTCATATCTCGATTAGCGTGCTAGCCCTACAGAACCAGTTTATGTGTTAAGAGTGCACGAAAACGTCATTTTAGCGCACACTAAATCAAATTAGTTTAAAGTTGCTCCAAAACGTGCTTGGTTGGAAAAAAAGACAAGGGGAACCACCTTCTCAAGCCTCGATTAGCGTTCTTGACCAAAAGAACCACTTTGGGTGCTAAGAACGCACGAAAATGTCATTTTAGTGCACACTGAGTACAATTTAGTTAAAGTTGCACCATAAGGTGCTCGGTTGACGAGAAAGACAGGGGCAAGCACATTCACAAGTTTGGATTAGCAATCTAGGCCCAAAGAAATACTTTAGGTGGTAAGCATGCGTGAACACGTCGTATCGGTGCACACTGAGTCCGATTTGGTTGATGTCGGACCGAAAGGTGCTCGGTTGATATGAAAGACATGGGGTGGCACTTTCTCATGTCTTGATTAGCGTGCTACCCGTAAAGAACCGATTGAGGTGTTGAGACTGCACGAAGACGTCACTTCATTGTACACTGAGTATAATTTGGTTAACGCTACACCAAAACACTATTGGTTAGCAAGAAAGGCATGGGGAAGCACTTTCTCATGTTTGGATTAGCAGTGTAGGCCCAAAGAAACGGTTTAGGTGTTGAGCATGCGTGGACACGTCGTTTCGGTGCACCCTGAGCCTTATTCTGTTGATATCAAACCAAAAGTGCTTGGTTGACATGAAATACATGAGGAAGCACTTTCTGATGTCTCGATTAGCGTGCTAGCCCTACAGAACCACTTTATGTGTTAAGAGTGCACGAAAACGTCATTTCAGTGCACACTGAGTAAAATTTGATTAAAGTTGCTCCCAAACGTGCTTGGTTGGCAAGAAAGACAGGGGGAACCAACTTTTCAAGTCTTTATTATCGTTCTTGACCAAAAGAACCAGTTTGGGTGTTAAGAATGCACGAAAACGTCAATTTAATGCACATTGAGTACAATTTAGTTAAATTTGGACCAAAAGGTGCTCGGTTGACAAGATAGATACGGGGAAGAACATTCTCAAGTTTTGGATTACCGATCTAGGCCCAAAGAAATACTTTAGGTGTTAAGTATGCATGAACACGTCGTTTCGGTGCACACTGAGTTCGATTCGGTTGATGTCGGACCGAAACGTGCTTGGTTGATATGAAAGACATGGGGAAGCACTTTCTCATGTCCCGATTAGTGTGCTACCCGTAAAGAACCGCTTGAGGTCTCAACGAAAACGTCACTTCGTTGCACACTAAGTACAATTAGGTTAACGTTGCACCAAAACACTATTGGTTGCCAAGAAAGTCATGGGGAAGCACTTTCTCATGCTTGGATTAGCGTTCTAGCCACACAGAATCAGATTTCGTGTTAGATGGGACGACAACATCATTTTGGTGCGTACTCAGTCTAATTTCATCAAAATTGTGCTAAAACGTGCCCAATTTCTAATAAAGGGATGGGCAACCACTTTCTCAAATCTCGATTAGCGTGCTAGCCCAACAAAGCAAATTTATGTGTTAAGAGTGCACGTAAACGTCATTTCAGTGCGCTCAAAGTCAAATTTAGTTACAGTTGCTCCAAAACGTGCTTGGTTGGCAAGAAAGACAAGAGGAACCACCTTCGCAAGTCTCAATTAGCGTTCTTGACCAAAAGAACCACTTTGGGGGCTAAGAACGCACGAAAACGTCATTTCAATGCACATTGAGTACATTGATATGAAAGACCTGGGGAAGCACTTTCTCATGTCTCAATTAGCGTGCTACCCGTAAAGAACCGCTTGAGGTGTTGAGACTGCACGAAAACGTCACTTCATTGTACACTGAGTACAATTTGGTTAACGCTGCGCCAAAACACTATTGGTTGGCAAGAAAGGCATGGGGAAGCACTTTCTCATGCTTGGATTAGCATTCTAGCCAGACAGAAGCACATTTCATGTTACATAGGATGACAAAATTATTTTGGTGCGACTCCGTCCGATTTCATCCAAATTGCGCCAAAACAATCCCGATTTGCAAAAAAGCATGGGGAAGCACTTTCTCATATCTCGATTAACGTGCTAGCCAAATGGAACCACTTTATGCGTTAAGAGTGCACGAAAACGTCATTTCAGTTCACACTAAGTCAAACTTGATTAAACTTGCTCCAAAACGTGCTTAGTTGGCAAGAAAGAGAAGGGGAACCACCTTCTCAAGTCTATATTAGTGTTTTTGACCAAAAGAACCACTTTCGGTGCTACGAATGCACGAAAACGTCATTTTAGTGCACCCTAAGTACAATTTAGTTAAAGTTACACCAAAAGGTGTTCGACTGACAAGAAAGGTACGGGCAAGCACATTCTCATGTTTCGATTAGCATTCTTGGCACAAAGAAACACTTTAGGTGTTAAGAATGCGCGAACACGTCGTTTCGGTGCAGAGTAAGCCCGATTCAGCTAATGTCGGACTAAAACTTGCTCAGTTGTCATGAAAGACATGGGGAAGCACTTTCTCATATCTCGATTAGCGTGCTACCCGTAAAGCACCACTTGAGGTATTGAGACTGCAAAAAAAGGTCACTTCGTCGCACACTGAGTATAATTTGGTTAACGTTGCACCAAAACACTATTGGTTGGCAAGAAAGGCATGGCGAAGCACTTTCTCATGCTCGGATTAGAGTTCTAGCAATAAAGAAGCACTTTTCGTGTTATACGGGACGACAACATCATTTCGGGGCGTAGTCAGTCTAATTTCATCCCAATTGCGCCAAAACGTGCCATGTTTGCAAAAAAGGCATTGTGAAGCACTTTCTTAGATCTCGATTAGCGTGCTAGCCCTATAGAACCACTTTATGTGTTAAGAGTGCACAAAAATGTCATTTCAGTGCACACTAAGTCAAATTTTCCTAAAATTGCTCCAAAATGTGCTTGGTTGGCCAGAAACACAAGGGGAACCACCTTCTCAAGTCTCGATTAGCGTTCTTGACCAAAAGAGCCAATTTGGGTGCTAAGAACGCACGAAAACGTCATGTAAGGGCATACTGAGTACAATTTAGTTAAAGTTGCACCAAAAGGTGCTCAGTTGACAAGAAAGACCCGAGCAAGCACATTCTCATGTTTCGAATAGTGTTCTAGGCCTAAAGAAACACTTTAGGTGGTAAGCATGTGTGAACACGTCGTTTCGATGCACACTAAGTCTGATTCGGTTGATGTCTAGACAAAACGTGCTCGATTGACATGGAAGATATAGGGAAACACTTTCTCTCGTCTCGATTAGCGTGCTACCCGTAAAAAACCGTTTGAGGTGTTGAGACTGCACGAAAATGGCACTTCATTGCACACTGAGTAAAATTTGGTTAACGTTGCACCAAAACACTATTGGTTGGCAAGAAAGGCATGGGGAAGCATTTTCTCATGCTCGGATTAGCGTTGTAGCCATACAGAATTACATTTCGTATTAGATGGGATGAAAACATTAGTTCGGCACTTACCCAATTTAATTTCATCCAAATTGCGCCAAAACGTGCCCGGTTTGCAAAAAAGGCATGAGGAATCACTTTCTCATATCTCGATTAGCATGCTAGCCCTACAAAACCACTTTATGTGTTAAGAGTGCATGAAAACATCATTTCGGTGCACAAGAAGTCAAATTTGATTAAAGTTGCTCCAAAACATGCTTGGTTGGCAACAAAGACAAGGGGACCCACCTTCTGAACTCTAGATTTACGTTCTTGACCGAAAGAACCACTTTAGGTGCTAAGAACGCAAGAAAACGTGATTTTAATGCAAACTGAGTGGAATTTAGTTAAAGTTGCACCAGAAGGTGCTCGGTTAACAAGATAGACATGGAGAAGCACTTTCTCATGTTTGGATTAACGATCTAGGGCCAAAGAAACACTTTAGGTGTTAAGAAGGCATGAACACGTCGAGTCGGTGCACATTGAGTCCGATTCGATTGATATCGGACCAAAACGTGCTCGATTGACATGAAAAACATGGGGATGCACTTTCTCATGTCTCGATTAGCGTGCTACACGTAAAGAACCACTTGAGGTGTTGAGACTGCAGAAAAAAGTCATTTCGTTGCAGACTGAGTACAATTTAGTTAATGTTGTACCAAAACACTATTGGTTGGCAAGAAAAGCATGGGGAAGCACTTTCTCCTTCTCGAATTAGCGTTCTAGCCATAAAGAAGCACATTTCATGTTAGATGGGACGACAACATCATTTCGGTGTGTACTCGGTCTAATTTTATCCAGATTGCACGAAAGCCTGCTCGGTTTGCAAAAAAGGCATGGGGAAGCACTTTCTCAAATCTCGATTAGCGTCCTAGCCCTACAGAACCACTTTACGTGTTAAGAGTGCACGAAAACGTCATTTCAGTGCACACTAAGTCAAATTTGATCAAAGTTGCTCCAAAACGTGCTTGGTTGGAAAGAAAGACAAGGGGAACCACCCACTCATGTCTCGATTTGCGTTCTTGACCAAAAGAACCACTTCGGGTGTTAAGAATGCATGAAAACATCATTTCAGTGCGCACTGTGTACAATTTAGTTAAAGTTACCCTAAAATGTGATTGGTTGACGACAAAGACGCGGGCAAGCACATTCTCAAGTTTGGATTAGCGATCTAGGCCCAAAGAAATACTTTAGGTGTTAAGCATGCGTGAACACGTCGTTTCGGTGCACACTGAGTCCGATTAAGTTGATGTCAAACCGAAATGTGCTCGGTTCAGATGAAAGACATGGGGAAGCACTTTCTCATGTCTCGATTAGCGTGCTGCCCGTAAAAAACCATTTGAGGTGTTCAGAGTGCATGAAAACGTCACTTCGTTGCACACTGAGTACACTTTGGTTAATATTGCACCAAAACACTATTGGATGGCAAGAGAGGCATGGGGAAGCACTTTCTCATGCTCGGATTAGCGTTCTAGCCGTACAGAAGCACATTTCACGTTAGATGGGACAACAACATCATTTCGGTGCTTACTCAATCTAATTTCATCCAAATTGCGCCAAAACGTCATGGGTTTGCAAAAAAGGCATGGGGAAGCACTTTGTCATATCTCGATTAGCGTGCTAGCCCTACTGAACCACTTTATGTGTTAAGAGTGCACGAAAACGTCATTTTAGCGCACACTAAATCAAATTAGTTTAAAGTTGCTCCAAAACGTGCTTGGTTGGCAAAAAAGACAAGGGGAACCACCTTCTCAAGCCTCGATTAGCGTTCTTGACCAAAAGAACCAATTTGGGTGCTAGGAATGCACGAAAATGTCATTTCAGTGCACACTGAGTACAATTTAGTTAAAGTTGCACCAAAAGGTGCTCGGTTAACGAGAAAGACACGGGCAAGCACATTCACAAGTTTGGATTAGCAATCTAGGCCCAAAGAAATACTTTAGGTGTTAAGCATGCGTGAACACGTCGTTTCGGTGCACACTGAGTCTGATTTGGTTTATGTCGGACCGAACGGTGCTCGGTTGATATGAAAGACATGGGGTGGCACTTTCTCATGTCTCGATTAGTGTGCTACCCGTAAAGAACCGCTTCAGGTGTTGAGACTGCACGAAGACGTCACTTCATTGCACACCGAGTACAATTTGGTTAACGTTACACCAAAACACTATTGGTTAGCAAGAAAGGTATGGGGAAGCACTTTCTAGCAATCTAGGCCCAAAGAAACGCTTTAGGTGTGAAGCATGCGTGCAAACGTCGTTTCGGTGCACCCTGAGTCTGATTCTGTTGATGTCAGACCAAAAGTGCTTGGTTGACATGAAATACATGAGAAAGCACTTTCTGATGTCTCGATTAGTGTGCTAGCCCTACAGAACCACTTTATGTGTTAAGAGTGCACGAAAACGTCATTTCAGTGCACACTGAGTAAAATTTGATTAAAGTTGCTCCCAAACGTGCTTAGTTGGCAAGAAGGACAGGGGGAAACCACCTTTTCAAGTCTTTATTATCGTTCTTGACCAAAAGAACCACTTTGGGTGTCAAGAACGCACGAAAACGTCAATTCAATGCACATTGAGTACAATTTAGTTAAATTTGGACCAAAAGGTGCTCGGTTGACAAGAAAGATACGGGGAAGAACATTCTCAAGTTTTGGATTAACGATCTAGGCCCAAAGAAATACTTTAGGTGTTAAGCATGCGTGAACACGTGTTTCGGTGCACACTGAGTTCGATTCGGTTGATGTCGGACCGAAATGTGCTTGGTTGATATGAAAGACCTGGGGAAGCACTTTCTCATGTCTCAATTAGCGTGCTACCCGTAAAGAACCGCTTGAGGTGTTGAGACTGCACGAAAACGTCACTTCATTGCACACTGAGTACAATTTGGTTAACGTTACACCAAAACACTATTGGTTGCCAAGAAAGGCATGGGGAAGCACTCTCTCATGTTTGGATTAGAAATCTAGGCCCAAAGAAACGCTTTAGGTCTTAAGCATGCGTGGACACGTCGTTTCGGTGCACCCTGAGTCTGATTCTGTTAATGTCAGACCAAAAGTGCTTGGTTGACATGAAATACAAGAGGAAGCACTTTCTCATGTCTCGATTAGCGTGCTAGCCCTACAGAACCACTTTATCTGTTAAGAGTGCACGAAAACGTCATTTCAGTGCACACTGAGTAAAATTTGATTAAATTTGCTCCCAAACATGCTTCGTTGGCAAGCAAGATAGGGGGAACCACCTTTTCAAGTCTTTATTATCGTTCTTGACCAAAAGAACCACTTTGGGTGTTAAGAACGCACGAAAACGTCAATTCAATACACATGGAGTACAATTTAGTTAAATTTGGACCAAAAGGTGCTCGGTTGACAAGAAAGATACGTGGAAGAACATTCTCAAGTTTTGGATTAGCGATCTAGGCCCAAAGAAATACTTTAGGTGTTAAGCATGCGTGAACACGTCGTTTCGGTGCACACTGAGTTCGATTCGGTTGATGTCGGACCGAAATGTGCTTGGTTGATATGAAAGACCTGGGGAAGCACTTTCTCATGTGTCGATTAGTGTGCTACCCGTAAAGAACCACTTGAGGTGTTGAGACTGCACGAAAACGTCACTTCGTTGCACACTAAGTACAATTTGGTTAACGTTGCACCAAAACACTATTGGTTGCCAAGAAAGCCATGGGGAAGCACTTTCTCATGCTTGGATTAGCGTTCTAGCCACACAGAATCACATTTCGTGTTAGATGGGACGAAAACATCATTTTGGTGCGTACTCAGTCTAATTTCATCAAAATTGTGCTAAAACGTGCCCAATTTCTAATAAAGGGATGGGCAACCACTTTCTCAAATCTCGATTAGCGTGCTAGCCCAACAAAGCCAATTTATGTGTTCAGAGTGCACGTAAACGTCATTTCAGTGCACTCAAAGTCAAATTTGATTACAGTTGCTCCAAAATGTGCTTGGTTGGCAAGAAAGACAAGGGGAACCACCTTCGCAAGTCTCAATTAGCGTTCTTGACCAAAAGAACCACTTTGGGGGCTAAGAACGCACGAAAACGTCATTTCGATGCACACTGAGTACAATTTAGTTAAAGTTGCACCAGAAGGTGCTCGGTTCACAAGAAAGACACGGGCAAGCACATTCTCATGTTTGGATTAGTGACCTCGGCCCAAAAAAAGACTATGTGTTAAGCATGTGAGAACCCGTCGTTTCGGCGCACACGGAGTCCGATTCGGTTGATGTCGGACCGAAATGTGCTTGGTTGATATGAAAGAACCTGGGGAAGCACTTTCTCATGTCTCAATTAGCGTGCTACCCGTAAAGAACCGCTTCAGGTGTTGAGACTACACGAAAACGTCACTTCATTGCACACTGAGTACAATTTGGTTAACGTTGCGCCAAAACACTATTGGTTGGCAAGAAAGGCATGGGGAAGCACTTTCTCATGCTTGGATTAGCATTCTAGCCAGACAGAAGCACATTTCATGTTACATAGGATGACAAAATTATTTCGGTGCGTACTCCGTCTGATTTCATCCAAATTGCGCCAAAACAATCCCGGTTTGCAAAAAAGCATGGGGAAGCACTTTCTCATATCTCGATTAACGTGCTAGCCCAATGGAACCACTTTATGCGTTAAGAGTGCACGAAAACTTCATTTCAGTGCACACTAAGTCAAATTTTATTAAACTTTCTCCAAAACGTGCTTGGTGGGCAAGAAAGAGAAGGGGAACCACCTTCTCAAGTCTATATTAGCGTTGTTGACCAAAAGAACCACTTTTGGTGCCACGAATGCACGAAAAAGTCATTTTAGTGCACACTAAGTACAATTTAGTTAAACTTGCACCAAAAGGTGCTCGGCTGACAAGAAAGGTACGGGCAAGCACATTCTCATGTTTCGATTAGCATTCTTGGCCGAAAGAAACACTTTAGGTGTTAAGCATGCGCAAACACGTCGTTTCGGTGCACACTAATCCCGGTTGAGCTAATGTCGGACTAAAACTTGCTCGGTTGTCATGAAAGACATGGGGAAGCACTTTCTTATGTCTCGATTAGCGTGCTACCCGTAAAGCACCACTTGAGGTATTGAGACTGCAAAAAAACGTCACTTCGTCGCACACTGAGTATAATTTGGTTAACGTTGCACCAAAACACTATTGGTTGGCAAGAAAGGCATGGGGAAGCACTTTCTCATGCTCGGATTAAAGTTCTAGCAATAAAGAAGCACTTTTCGTGTTATACGGGACGACAACATCATTTCGGGGCGTAGTCAGTCTAATTTCATCCCAATTGCGCCAAAACGTGCCATGTTTGCAAAAAAGGCATTGTGAAGCACTTTCTTAGATCTCGATTAGCGTGCTAGCCCTATAGAACCACTTTATGTGTTAAGAGTGCACAAAAATGTCATTTCAGTGCACACTAAGTCAAATTTTCCTAAAATTGCTCCAAAATGTGCTTGGTTGGCCAGAAACACAAGGGGAACCACCTTCTCAAGTCTCGATTAGCGTTCTTGACCAAAAGAGCCAATTTGGGTGCTAAGAACGCACGAAAACGTCATGTAAGGGCATACTGAGTACAATTTAGTTAAAGTTGCACCAAAAGGTGCTCAGTTGACAAGAAAGACCCGAGCAAGCACATTCTCATGTTTCGAATAGTGTTCTAGGCCTAAAGAAACACTTTAGGTGGTAAGCATGTGTGAACACGTCGTTTCGATGCACACTAAGTCTGATTCGGTTGATGTCTAGACAAAACGTGCTCGGTTGACATGGAAGATATAGGAAAGCACTTTCTCTCGTCTCGATTAGCCTGCTACCCGTAAAAAACCGTTTGAGGTGTTGAGACTGCACGAAAATGGCACTTCGTTGCACACTGAGTAAAATTTGGTTAACGTTGCACCAAAACACTATTGGTTGGCAACAAAGGCATTGGGAAGCATTTTCTCATGCTCGGATTAGCGTTGTAGCCATACAGAATTACATTTCGTGTTAGATGGGATGAAAACATTAGTTCGGCACTTACCCAATCTAATTTCATCCAAATTGCGCCAAAACGTGCCCGGTATGCAAAAAAGGCATGAGGAATCACTTTCTCATATCTCGATTAGCGTGCTAGCCCTACAAAACCACTTTATGTGTTAAGAGTGCATGAAAACATCATTTCGGTGCACAAGAAGTCAAATTTGATTAAAGTTGCTCCAAAACATGCTTGGTTGGCAACAAAGACAAGGGGACCCACCTTCTGAACTCTAGATTTACGTTCTTGACCGAAAGAACCACTTTAGGTGCTAAGAACGCAAGAAAACGTGATTTTAATGCAAACTGAGTGGAATTTAGTTAAAGTTGCACCAGAAGGTGCTCGGTTAACAAGATAGACATGGAGAAGCACTTTCTCATGTTTGGATTAACGATCTAGGGCCAAAGAAACACTTTAGGTGTTAAGAAGGCATGAACACGTCGAGTCGGTGCACATTGATTCATTTCAGTGCACACTGAGTACAATTTAGTTAAAGTTGCACCAAAAGGTACATGGTTGATAAGAAAGACACGGGCAAGCACATTCTCATGTTTGGATAAGCATTCTAGGCCCAAAGAAACACTTTAGGTGTTAAGGATGTGTGAACACATCGTTTCAGTGCACAGTGAGTCCGATTTGGTTGATGTCGGGCCAAAATATAATTAGTTGACCTGAAAGACAAGGGGAAGCACTTTCTCATGTCTCGATTATCGTGCTACCCGTATAGAACCATTCTAGGTGTTGAGGCTGCACGAAAACGTCACTTCATTGCAAACTGAGCATAATTTGGTTAAAATTGCACCAAAACACTATTGGTTGGCAAGAAAGGCATAGGGAAGCACTTTCTCATGCCCGGATTAGCGTTCTAGCCATAAAGAAGCACTTTTCAAGTTATACGGGACGACAACATCATTTTGGTGCGTAGTCAGTCTAATTTCAACCAAATTGCGCCTAAACGTGCTCGGTTTGCAACAAAAGCATGGGGAAGCACTTTCTCATATCACGATTAGCGTGCTAGCTCGACAGAACCACTTTATGTGTTAAGAGTGCACAAAAACTTCATTTCAGTGCACACTAAGTCAAATTTGATTAAAGTTGCTCCAAAACGTGCTTGGTTGGCAAGAAACACAAGGGGAACCACGTTCTCAAGTCTCGATTGGCGTTCTTGACCAAAAGAACTACTTTGGGTGCTAAGAANTGCACGACAAGGTCATTTCAGTGCACACTGAGTACAATTTAGTTAAAGTTGCACCAAAAGGTGCTTGGTTGATAAGAAAGACACGGGCAAGCACATTCTCATGTTTGGATTAGCATTCTAGGCCCAAAGAAACACTTTAGGTGTTAAGCATGCGTGAACACGTCGTTTC
>QANT01001352.1:0-15690 GCA_003254885.1 Purshia tridentata | reverse complement strand
TTACTTTTATTGATGAATATTATACCCAAAGACAATATTACATCCAAGGAGTGTAATATCGATAATTTTGATGAAATTTCATCAAAATTATCATTTTTTGAGAGTGGCGAAACGAAACGAAACTACACTTCCATCTATTTTTTGTCAAGATTTCGAATATTTTCAGTGAAATTTTTTGGGTTTTGACAGATCTAGAGAGAAAAAGATAGGGATTGGGAAGAGAGGAGGCCATTGGATTTTCAACGGCAGGGGGCTAGCGGGGCTGGGAGATGAGGAGGAAGAGGTGATGAGGAGGAAGAAAGATGAGAGAAAGGAATAGCAGCAGCGAGCAGAAAACAAAGAGAAATGAGAAAAGAAAGTAGATCTGAAACTGGAGTGAGAAAGAGAAACTGAGAAATGAAGGAAAGAAGGAGGCATGGGAAACAAGGAAGAAAAGGAGAAAAGAAAGGAAAGAAAGAGAGAGGTAGGCTTGACAGCCAAGGGAGAAGAAAAAGGAAGGAAAAAGAAGAGAATAAAGGAAAGAAAAAAAAAGGAAAAAAACAAAGAAGGAAGGAAAGAAAAAAAAAAAAGGAAAAAAGAACATAAAGAAATAAATAAAAGGGTTTGAGTTTTGTTTTTGGTCTTGGTTTTGAAGTTTCATTTGAGATTTAGTTTGGCCCTTTGATTTTGAGGTTTTATTTAGTTATTTTTAAATTCCAAATCTTATTACATTATTTTTATATAAAAAATAGTTAAAAATACTTTAAATGACCTAAATCTTAATATCCTTTATCTTATCCTAAAGAATATAAAATATAAATTATTTGGTATATAGAATTTAGTGTATAGATTATAAAGTATAAAGAATACACTAATTTTATTTATTCATTATATTAATTTTATTTAACAGTATTTACCTCCGGTACATATTATATTTATTTTATATTATATGAAACTTACAATATAGTTCGATTTCTTCAATGTTTTTTATAAATGTAATAAATAATATGTTAAATATATATATAGTAAAGTTTATTCAAAATTTTCATAGTTTAATAGCAATCTCTGTTGTTTTTTGTCGAAACCCTAGTGAAATCGAAATTCGGTCGAAATTTTCGTCGAAATTTCCATCGAAATCGAAATTACACTCCTTGGCTACATCATTCAACAAAGTATATCTCTATAAAATTAATTATAAGGTATATGTAACTCTATAAGATCGTTATAGGTGTATGTAACTCTGTGACAAAGTCACTCAAAGATCTAATTGTGACTTTATAAATAAATCTTTTATATAGGTTTATGGTTTTTTGGGTAATTTACCAATTTTGTCTCAAATTCAGCATTATGAAGCAAGGAAAAAAAAATTCAACTAAACAAAAGCATAAAATATATTTCCTCCAAAAAACAATATGAATTTGCATTCATTTCATGCGCATGAGGAGAGGCTCTCTAATCCATTATAAGTATAAGCTCCTCTCGATCTTCTAAAGACAGAATTCCATAAATAAATCAAAACCTATAATTTTTTGTACTAGGAAGGATAATAAAAAAAAATTATAGCATGCTGATCGCGTGCACCATGTTTATGCGAGGTTTTGCTTGTGCACATTAAAAACACTATGCTTTTAAGTTGAATATATTCTTAGTGGGTTTAGAATTTTTCTTTGCTTCCGCAATGATAAAGAAATGTTTGAGCAAGGTTTTGCTTGTGCACATTAAATTATAATATTCTTAGTATACTTTGCTTGGCCAGCAGCCCCGGGAAAAACAAAATGTATGTTGCCGAGCTATTATAAATATGGCTAATGTACAAAGAAATTTAGTGCAGTATTAATAAATTTTATCAATTATTATCTTCCTGCAGATCATCTGCTCGTCAAAAGTGGAAAAGAAAGATCTCGACGTACCGCTTTCTTTGATTTTCAGGTACATCGATCAGTACATCTTTTATATACCCATTTTGTTTCAACTTTTTTGTCGGTCCAACTACATATCTATATTGAGAAAATTATTTGCAAGTAAGTTTTTTTTGTTACCGAGCATGCATGGCATTTGTTCACAGAGATAATCTCAGGCACGTTGGAGAAACATATATAGCATTCCATAATATAATATAGGGTATATATATATAGCATCTCTCCTTTCATAGTCAATTTATTTTGGATTGAATGCTTCAATTTATTTAAAGTATAAAGACATGGCCATCAAGGGCACTAAATGGTATACTAGCTTGATGAGTTTGACTGGTAATTCCATTGCAACGTACTGATTGTTTTGAACATGCAATTTAATTCGATAGTTGATCGAGGCCGGAAGTCATGGCAGAAGGTGATATTGAAAAAGGTAAAGCCATCGCTGATAATAAGACTTCCAAGATTACTGTAGGAGAAGGAAGCATTGCTGAAGAAGTGAAACACAGCATCAAAGCAAAGCTTCGCATTGATTCACCAATGCCTGCTTCGTGCTGCATCTTCAGAGTTCCCCAAGTGCTCCGGAGACAGAAACCAGAGGCATACACACCTGACATCATCTCAATCGGACCCTTCCACCGGGGCGGCGAATTTCAAGCCATGGAAAATGTGAAACACTGGTATTTACAAGGCCTTCTCTTGCGATTAGGCAACGCCAGTTTTGATAGCTTGATCGATATGGTCTTGAAGAACGCGAATGACAAGAGCGCCCGCAACTGCTATGCAGACCCACTCGATGATTTCGACCAGAAAAAGTTTGTGGAGATGCTCGTAATTGATGGTTGCTTCTTATTAGAACTTTTTCGGAAGGGGGACACCAACAGTAATCTACAAGACAAAGACGACCCCATTTTCAACGAGGCTTGTATGCTCCAATATGTCTACCATGACCTTCTGCTACTAGAAAATCAGATACCTTGGTTTGTGCTGGAGTGTTTATACGACCTAACTGGGAAGAGTAATGACACACAAAGTGGCTCACTTGTCGAACTGGTGCTCAATTACTTGAGACGATCAGTGGCTGATGACCGCGTTTTCAGCACTAAAGTCACCGAAGGTAAAGAAGTTCTCCACATACTTGATTTGATGAGAACCGTGATTGTGAGCCCATTCAATAAATCTCGCAAAAAGGAGAAAAGGGGAGAAAACTATTCCAATGAGAGGAAGATGGAGCCAGAGTTGCCGCCGAGAATTCCTTGCGCGACTTCTCTTAGAGAGGCGGGCGTTGGATTTCAAAAGACCAACGATCCATGCATACTGAACATCAATTTCCAGAAGGGGAAATTTACGATTTGAGACGATCAGTGGCTGATGACCGCGTTTTCAGCTATAAAGTCACCGAAACTAACGAAGTTCTCCACATACTTGATTTGGTGAGAACCGTGATTGTGAGCCCATTCAATAAATCTCACAAAAAGGAGAAAAGGGGAGAAAACTATTCCAATGAGAGGAAGATGGAGACAGAGTTGCCGCAGAGAATTCCTTGCGCGACTTCTCTTAGAGAGGCGGGCGTTGGATTTCAAAAGACCAACGATCCATGCATGCTGAACATCAATTTCCAGAAGGGGAAATTTACGATTCCGTCCCTGGTAATCGACGAGACCACCGCGCCTCTGTTCAGGAACCTGATTGCCTACGAGCAATGCCACTATAGTTGCCGGCACAACATAACATCTTATGCGGTGTTAATGGACAACCTCATAGATTCGAGAAATGACGTGGATCTTTTGTGCGATAAAAAAATACTGGCCAACTGGTTGAACGCTGAAGAGGCTGCCAACTTCTTCAACGACATCTATAATGACACCACCGTCATGGGATACTGCTACCAGGATCTCAGCAATGATGTCAAGAAGTATTACGAAAGCAAATGGCACAAGTGGATGGAAAAATTGAGGAGTGACTATTTTTCTACCCCGTGGGCAACTATTTCTTTCATTGCAGCATTTATCCTCCTGGTTCTCACCCTCTTGCAGACCATTTTTACAGTACATGACTTTTCAAAATGAAGCCTTGCTTGGCCGGCCATGTAATTCTACTGCTCGTACTACCGTTTTATTATTTGAAAGACTTATATCACCCATTTCCATGATTGATTTCTATTCTTTCTTCTACATATCTCCATATATGGTGGCCGCTTTGCTTTTATTCTTTCAATTTTTATAGTTGGAACAAAAAAAAGTAATTTCACCAAATATTTTGGGAGCTAGTGGGCACATCGTTTATGAAATATAAACAGAATCACAAAGAAGAATAATTAGAAAAAAAAAAAGGAAGCTTCTTTTGGGTGGTTGAGGAGGCGGTTTGGCAGTTGGCACATCTTCCAGAAGATTGAATTAATTGAACTATTGAAGTCGGTAATCTGTACACTCGGAAGGAAAACCGTATCACCCTCTCTCTTTCTTTTATTTAATAATTTGTTTTACAAAAAAAAAGTTGTTAAAATAATTCTGGTCAACGGTCTTTACCGCGCATTTACGAAAATACCCAACACTTGCCCGTCCCGCAAGTTGGTTTGGTCAAGCACGACACGCGGCATTGTGTGATATATGTACCTAGCTCATGCCGCATCGCAATGGAGTCCAATTGGCCCAGCCTCTTACGTACGCGCATATACTCACAGTTATAAGTTGAGGGAGTTCAAATTAATGGACAACAAACTCGCACAATATGATCGTGTTTTCAACCAATTCGACGACAATAGAGATGGGAAAGTGTCTCCGTTGGAGCTGCAACAATGTGTTGGGGCAATAGGCGGCGAGCTTTCGTTGACGGAGGCAGAGGCGGCGGTGGCGTACCTGGACTCTGACGGAGATGGGCTGCTGGATTTTGATGACTTCGTTAAGTTCGTTGAAGGAGGTGAGGAGGAAGAGAAGGTTAAGGATTTGAGGGAAGCGTTTAAGATGTATGAGATGGATGGGAGTGGGTGCATTACACCTAAGAGTCTCAAGAGGATGCTGAGTAGACTTGGTGAGTCTAAGAGTGTAGATGAGTGCAAGGTCATGATTGCCAGATTTGATCTCAATGGTGATGGGGTACTCAATTTTGATGAGTTTAAGGTGATGATGTTTTGATCCAATTCCATGCATATATAGCTTGGCTAGCTTTTGTGTTTTTGCTTTGGTTTGTATTAGAGTACTCCATTCCTTATTTATTCATTTAATTATATATTGGTTTAAGGATTCACTGTATATATATACCCTTTTTTCATTTGGCTTTCTACTCTGTCTCTGTTTCTCTCTCACCCTGAATTAGGGGTGGGCGCTGGGCTTATATATTGGTTTAAGGATTCACTGTATATATATATACCCTTTTTTCATTTGGCTTTCTACTCTGTCTCTGTTTCTCTCTCACCCTGAATCCCACAACTCCTTGTTAGGAACCTAGCATGCATATAGGTTGCATTATTTACGCATGAAATTCCAAGTTCCAAAAATCTCCGAGGGGATTATGCAGCAGTTAGATCGATAAAATTGTGTTAGAAGTTGGAAGTTACCAGTTGTTATAGTACTTACCTAAATATGATAGATTATATTAGTAGGAAATTAGAAAGAATCAGACAAGACTTACTTCCACAAACCACTCAAGTCCAACTCTTGAAGCCAAATCGTAAGTTTCTCTTAGTTTTAGAAGGTTTTCAAAGTCAATACACTATGGTCTGTGGGTTTCAAAGTGTGGGCGCATAGACGTTTTTCAACTAACCATACTTCAATAATTTTTTTGATTAGCTCTTCCTCTGCAATCTGCATGCAGCAGGTTTGAGAATTTTACTCAAGTGAAGCTTCTGAGTTGTGACCCATCCAAGGCATTTGGTCATTTACTCATCCATAGGGGTGAAATGCTTACCTATTAATCAACTCATCAACATTACTTTATGTTAAAAGTACCTCAGGATTCTTAACTTTGGTGTCCATATATTCATGGTTACAATATTGCAATTACACTTAAATTTTTTTCGATTTTCAATGGCTAATCTGTGACTGAGATAGTCAACACAGCGCATGCTTCAATGAAACATAGAGCAATATGAAATACAAGGATATTGCCAAAAAGAAAAATGCACCGTAGAGAAATACAACCAATGGGGCTCTTCACTTTTAAGTACCAATGCAATTTATTATTTTAGGAAACAGAGGTATTACAGAGTTGAAACCTGCTCTTGATTACATATATACAGGAATTAAGGACCCTATTAACCTTATCAAAACGTCAAGAACCTAAGACAAACATTAATTTATAAAAGTACTAGAACATGTCTTTTGTTTGAATCCTTCATCCTTGAATGGATTATTATTCACATATTGGTTGCAGCAGCTGCCTTCACTAAAGGTTTAGAAGAGCTCTCACTGATTATAATATTCTCTCCTTCTACTGACTCTTCCACCAATCTCGACAATTTCTCAACAACTTCTCCTGCACTAGGTCTCAAAGAAGGGTCTTCATCTACACAAGCCCTCGCAAGATTTGCTAGTGTGACAGCTGCATCGAAAGAATAGTTTTCGCCCAATGCGCTGTCCATCCATTCCCTCAGCTCATCTGCATTATCTGACTGCAATATGGACTTGATTTTTTCTGAGAGCCAAAAATTCCCTTCTCCCTTCTCCCTTGGCCTGATTATTGGTGTTTGACCACACAACACCTCCAACAAGACCACCCCATACGCAAATATATCAATGCTTGGGGCAATTACACCCTGGTGAATATACTCAGGAGCCATATAGCCAAGACTCCAAGAGGCTGCAGGGTTGGTTGAACAGAATTCTAGGTCTTCTTGGCAATTATCATTTTCAACACACCTTGCCATGCCAAAATTTCCAATCTTGGCATTGAACTCTTCATCTAAAAAGATATTTCGGCTCTTCACATTCCTATGGACATAACTTGGGTTCATTATGTGGTGCATATACTGTAAGGCCATGGCCACATCAAGGCATATCCTCAGCCTTTGGCTCCATGTCAAGAAACAATAGCAGGAGGCAATGAACTGGTTTTTAATTGCCAATCCACCATGAAGCCAGTCCTTCAACGATCCATTCTTGGCGTACTCAAAAACCAGTAAGGACTCTGGACCTTCAGTCAAACATGTGCCCAACAACCTCATTATGTTGGGATGGTGATGAATTGCATCATGAAAAAGCCCAAATTCAATCTTTGGGATGGTATCTGCTCGTGTGCGCTTTATTGCCAGGTTCTTCCCACTGAGACGGCCGTGATATACAGACCCCTCAATGTGATTGCTCGAACTGAAGTCCTCGGTTGCTCTTCTCAGCTCCTCAATGGAATATGTCTCCACCAACACCTTACGGGGCGTGGATTCAATGATTTGACCATCTAGAGTGTCCTGAGATCCCTCAAATGAAACTTTCTTGTCACTTGTGGTTCTTACACTCAGACTAAGCTGTTGTAGCTCCACATCTACTCCTTTAGATGAACTTATAGTGACCTGTTTCTTCTTTTTCATATGGATCACCATGAAAGCTGCTGCGATTGCAATGCTAGCTCCAACAACAACTCCACTAAGCGCAATATACAATCCAATCTTTCTCATTTTTGCTTTTTTCTTGTGTGGACTAATTGCTGGGATGCTAGTTTCTGGAAAATACAAATTGGGTTCACGGGGTTTTGCTAGGGGACCAAGAATAGGCTTACCATTGAGTGGAATCAGAAGAGTTGTAAGAGGTATTAATCTGTTTTCAGGTCTAAAGGTTCCTAATGATCTGTTATTAGCAGATATAATAGCTTCTCGGGTAGTATTGAATTTAATGGCCAAATCAGAAATTGTATCACCTTCACTCACCGGATAAGACAGCAAAAGACTTGATTGAGAGACAAGCTGAGACGAAGACAGAGGACAAGCACATCTCAAGGGGATCAGTAGCTGAAGTTTATCAGCAAGACCCCATGGTGAGACACCAGGGTTCTTCTCTCGGATAGCTTTGCAGGTTGTCAAGCCCTCTAGTGATTCAGCAATGCCATAGAAGCTCTCCCCCTTAATGCTAGTTTTTGTCAACTCAGCCTGAAAAACATCACCATTGCTGCATTTACATTCAATTGGTATCAACAAAGGCTGATCTCTTGGAAGAAACTCTGTGTCAGCTGAAAAGCCGTTTGCTTCTGCAATCACAAACCGGTTGATGCCCAAGTAAACACTCAGGTTGAAAAGAGATGAATAGTATGAGTTGGTGCGCAGAATTGCAAAAGTTCCACACTGGTTCTGTAGTGCATTTGCAGTGGTACTAGTACTAGTAGCGCAGTGGTACCCAAAAGCATCTGGAGACGGGGTGTCGCAGCTTAGTAGGTTCTGTACGAGAGCAGACACAAGAACCGAGATGAATAGGACCAAATAAGCTGTCCAAAAGAGCTTGCTGACCAAAGCAGCCATGCCAATTGACCCACTGACCTGCAGTCAGTTCCACATTCAAGGCTTATAAAATAAAGGTTAAAAACTTACTTTGTGAGAGTGAATATTTTGGATCCATACAAGCATGGTGTTAAAAAATATGAGAATTTATCAGTTTTTCATGGACAGGATTCTTGGGGATGACAAAGGAATTCTATATATATATTTACTCTGATTCCAGCTGTTTGGGGAAGTACCCTCTAGTCCTTACCTTGGGCTCATATAACTACCACTCAAATTTTCTTACTACTACTTCTGAGTCTACTCGGCTTTTTTTTCTATGCATCAACACCCTTACAAGTCCATTTGTTCATGCACTTGGTTAGGACTTGGGACACACTGATTAATTTATAGCCGACTTGATTTCATTCGAGGCAATTAACAATGGTAATTATCATTTACCAAGAGGGGTTAAGGGAGCTTAATTTAGAGAGAAGATAATGTTACCTCAATTATCATGATAAGGCTATCCACATCCATGAGAGTGAGAGTGAGAGTGAAAGTGTAAAATAGATCTCAAAAGTTGATTAATGGGTCGGAATGTTGAGAGTGAGAATGATTGAGGGTAAAATTTGGGAGTGATCCATGAAAGGATTGGGAGTGAGAGCAAAAAATTGTGTGGGCCCTAGCCATGTGCGTGAAAAGAGGGCTGGGAAACTGGCTGTGGCAAAAGGACAAACCTGCCCTTCGTCAAAAATCATTGTGTGTTGGGCTTTGGCAGAATTGAAGAGAATAACAGGGCTAAACTTGTCAAAAGCCAGCGGTAAGAAAAAGTAGCCAACATGCTACTGTAGTCGTGTCAGTTGGAGGCTACACTTGAGGTCGCGCGTGTGAGCAACACTTACGGTCTAGATAATTGGACCGCTGCACACAACGGTCCAGATTATCTGACCGTTCTATTTATAAAAAAAAAAAATCGCGGCCCAGGCTGGCGCGATCTGGGCCGTCTGTTTGATGTTACCGTTGGTGATCAATGGTTAAGATTATATTACAGTTATAATTAAATTAAAAAATAGAATAAAAACGAAAAAAAAATCCTGAAAAATTTAAGAAAATTCAAAAAAAAATTTAAATTAGGCTTGCTTATTTTAATTAAGTACAACTATATTGCTCTCACTTATTACTCTCAACACTATTGTAGTTTAAGCACATATTACTATTATTCTCATATTAAAAAATATTAAAAAATCTAAATGTATTCAATATTGATCTCATATTAAAGATCTCATTAAAATAATACTAATGGTATATTTTTTATAAATATTTAAATGATAAATTGCTACTTAACCATCACTTAATCTAAATTATGCTTATTTTAAATAAATACAACTATATTACTCTCAGCTATTATTATCAGCACCACTGCAGCTTCAGTATTTATTACTATCACTCTCAGGTCACAAAATTACTTTTCAGGCCAGAAAATCACTTTTCAGACTATGTTTCACTATCACTCTCACTTGTGGCACTGTAGAAAGCCTAAAGAACTCTACCCCCAATAACAGAAATCATGCACTTAATTCTCAGAATAAAAAAGGAAAGATGTAAGCAAGCATTATTTGGCAGGCAGTGTGGATAAAAATGATGCAAGAATTGGAAACGCTGGGATCATTGTAGAAAAAAGAAGACTAAAATCCAAAATTCCAAAACATTTCGAAGAGACAGTCGATGCTCATGCATGTTAAAGGGCAAACATGAAAGAGAGGCTACCTAAGTATCCAATGATAGGTCAAATTGGTGATGAACATCCTAGGTTGACAAGCACCAGCAACAAACCAATATCCTCCTCTCACATCACATCATACACGTGTTGCTTCCACTAGAATTGAATTTAGTCACAGCTTGAAGATGAAACCAATAAGTATAGGAGTTATAAATTCATTTTGAAAAATATAAATAAATAAATAAAAAGTAAGGGGTAAATAGGGGAGCCTTTGATTTTGATATCCGTGCCAAGGAGAAGATTCAGATTGGGTCAAACTTGTTTAGAAAATCCAACTACAAAGTGATTTTTCATAATTCAAGGCGCACAGTACACAATTAACCAAATGAAATGCATGGATGTGTGTTATACATCTGCAAGAGAAGATGGAATGAGTGTAGCAGTAGCAGCCTAGCAGGTACTAAGGCACAGTTTCCTGAGCCCAAGATTAGAGGGATCCACTTTTGGTTGAAAGCAAATTAACAAAACCCAAGTACCAATGAACCCATAATCGAACGGTAAAGGGCACATGATAACACATGCACACCACTAATCTTGGTCAACAGAGATTTACCAAGAAAATTTTGGGACTTTGGAGCAAAGCCTTTTTGCCTTTTCCGAGACATAAAAATTTTCTCACCACCAGAATAGTTAGAATACACTACTACGGTCTCACGTGTACTATGACAGGGCTCAGGTGATTAAAGCTTAATTAATAAGCAATGAAAATTGGATAATGGAAGCCCGTATGGTTGGTCCAATATGGGTAAAGATAAAGATAGATCAAAAGTTTGATTTGATCACCTCTTTTTTCGAGTCACCTGGACATATAGATTCCGTTAATCTTGTTATCATTTTTCTTTTCAAATTTCATGCTATTAAATGTATTAGAAATGGAAGTTTATTAAGGAAATTAGAGGACAACACGAATCTAGTGTTTTGGACGGATCCATTATCCTATTGTGCATGCACGTGCCACAGGGCTAGCCCAAGAGGAAAAAAATAAAAATTTTCCTGTATCACTATCAGTAGTGGATGCCAAATGAAAACATTGTGCAGATCGCATATTATACTTGATGGCTGGTAGCGGTGCTGGTGCATGTGCCTTAAAATTAGCTAGTGTTCCACAGATCTTGACGGCAGATCAAGTGAAAACACATCTCAAACATAAAATAAACATGAGTTGACGTGGTAGACAAGATTGTCTGGAAAGTTGTTTAATCCACAAGTTATATTTTCAGCCTTTTTCAGGTCTATTTTATCTCAATATCTATACAATCACGGGCACACACACAATGTTACTAGGCTACATACTTTGGTAATAAGAAAACGGTTTGAACCAAGCAAGGCTACGATTTCCCATACAATGGCCATGGTGAGGCGAGACTCACTTCTCTCAAAGTTAAAATGACTATAAAAATGAACAATTTGGAGTATGTGTGATTCTTCTTCTCTTTCCCCCAACAACAATTTTGCTTTTTGAAGATAAAAAGGCACGCACAGCTTTAATGAAGCTATAAATAAGTCGGCAGGAATGTACACGGCTGTGAAGATAGAGAGATTCAATGTATCATACAGGGACTCACTCATTTTAAACCAGCACAGCTCCGGATGGCATGATATTCAAGGCTGACATAAAGAGGTATTACTATCACGCACGAAATATTACCACAAAATGGATAGTTGGACATTCATTTGATATGTACTAAGCGACGGGGTGAAATGTAATGTAAAAGCCATTGCATGTGTCAATTCAACCCTCAAATAATTATATTATGTATGCCTGATTACACTTGAGAAAGTACATACATGAAATGATAGTACAGATAACAGTATAAAACTTACAAATCGTATTATTCAATTAAGTACCCAAAAACACCACATCAATTGGATCATAGATGCATACTGAAAATATAAGTTGATAGAAAAACCCAATTATGATAAATTTGCCCGTACCAGTATCAACTATTTTGTTGAAATTTCTCAACACTACTTCTCAAAAGGGATATTACTGTAGCAGGATCAGAAGCTCCAAACACTGAACTCCCAGCAACTATGCAGTTGGCTCCAGCTGAAGCTGCCGTGTCAATGGTTGAAGGCCCTAAGCCACCATCTACCTGCAAAATGAGGTTGAAAATTATTCATATACCCCACCCCAAAAAAAGACAATCCTTTAAAAACCCGCATGAATGTGTGTGTGCGTGTGTGGAGACATCAAATCAATTATGTTTTTCTGTAGAGTCATTTTATCTTATGGACACACACGATTTAGATATTACTAGGATACACCATACCATAACAGAACTAATAGCAAGGATAAGACAAAACAGAAAATAACCTATATATAAAAAAGTTCAGAAGAAAAACAAAGGATCGACTTACCTCTATGTCTAATGAAGGGTACCTCTTTCTCAGCATGCGCACCTTATCCATTGTTTCTGGCATGAACTTTTGTCCACCAAATCCAGGTTCAACAGTCATAACAAGGACCATTTCCACATGATTTTCACCTTCAATCTGTAGATTACAAGAAACTATCTTCTCAATTGCAATTGTATTGAAAGTTACTGGAACTCAACAATGCATGCGGTAACAATATATCATCTTTTATAAGTTAGTAATGGGAATGCCTACATAGACACCTAAACAAAATAACTTAGAATTTTGTGAATTACATAATTACAGGAGAGAAAGAAAAAGTTAGAAACAAAAGGCAGACCAGAGGATAAACTTCTTCAATTGGCGTTCCGGGCTTTAATGCCACACCTGGTGTCATACCCTTGGACTTAATTCTTTGAACAAGTTCTTGCCAATTTTCTGCACAAAGGAGGAAAAATAAGGAGACCCTATTTTATCAAGGAAAAAAACCAAACACCAAATAGGAAATATAAACAAAAGGAACATTCTGATGCACAAACAACACCACAACACACCTTTGGATGCCTCAACATGAAATGTAAAACCCGAAGCACCAGCTTTCCACAAAGGTTCAACATAATCTAGGGGATTTGTGACCATAAGGTGGCAATCCAGATATGCCCTGTAGGTGAAGAAGAATGATACCTCCATCCATTTATACTTAATAAAAATGAAAAGTAACAAGTGAAGAAGTTACTCTGTGTGCTTTCTCAAACTCTCAATGATCGGAGCACCAAGTGTTAGATTGGGGACAAAGTGCCTATTCAGAAAGAAAAAAATTACATGAATAAAAGACCACCCACTGTTTTCAATTGTGCGCCGAAAAATCACACACTGATTCTATCATGTACTAAGAGCTCACAAACATGTTCTCTCTCTGCCTTGAATTAAATTGTGTGCTTACAAAATTTAACTGAGTAAATAAATGATAAAAACAAAAAAAAGGAGGAATTATTGAACCGAATTGGTTTGCAGGCAGATGAAAGTCATGGAAATCACTTAATGAGCAAAAAGAATGAAACCTACCCATCCTGCACATAAGACGAGAAATCCGTAAGTTATAATTCTCCAATACTGGTTTGTCAAACATTAAAGCATAGTAATCATCGAAAAAGCGAAGAATGGAGGGCGTACCATGATGTCCATGTGGAGCCAATCGGCGCCATATTTGATCATGCGATGGGCCTCCGATGCCAAATTGGCGAAGTCCGATGAGAGCATCGACGGTGCTATTTTCGCCGCCACCCCCATTTTCAACCACTTCCAGTTCTTCTTGGGCGGGCGAGAATCCAAGACAAAGTTAGATAGATTGCTGTCTTTTTTGGTTCGGTTCCAGCTTACTCCTCTGATGATTGGTGGGATCAGTAGTAGTCAACATTCGCCGTGCTTTCAGATTAGTGTTCGACTGTTTGAGATTTCCAGTCCTGGACTCTGGGCCCAATAAGTAATTGGGTATTCATGCAACTGCCCAAGTTAGAAACTATGGGCCCAGTAATATTTATGATTTGGACCAACATAGAACAAAAATAGTTGCATCTCACGGCCCAAACCATTGAGGTTAGATTAACAATAATTAAGTATTAAATATTTAAATTTAAATAAACTAATAATAACCAGAGTAGCCTTGAAAATTGAGGAGAGGCATGAAGCAATAAAGCATCAGCCACTCGGCCACGGAGAAGAACAAAACCACGTGGACAGCATATGAAATTTTGGTTATTCGATGATTGAGTGATTGATAATTGATAGACTAATAATTATACCAAATTGTTCGCATTAGGGAGATATGTATGATATGATCAATCAAACTGCCCGAAAAAGACAAGGGGCAGGCGGCTGGAGTGAGGCTAGGTGTGCCCACTGCCCATGGCCTCAGACAACACTTGTATTTCAACATAAGAATCGCTAATCTAATACAATTTCTCAATCTCTTTTTCATTTTGTTTTGGCATATATGAGGCTTTCATAATTTCATAGGTGCCTTCGCAATTTCCAAATGGACCATTGCCAAGCCGCCAACTGTGTGCCCTTCTCTAATAATCTCTGTCTTTCTTTATGTTTCTTTTCTCATTTATCCATCTCCTCTAGTTCTCTTCTCTGGATATGTAGGTGTTCAATTACCATGTGTGGACAGCAAATTGGAATTGGATACCCATTTGGCTTGACCTGCTCTCAGTCTGAGACCACTAACCCATATAATCATGTTTTTTTTTGTTCTTTTCATTCATATTAAGTCATTATTTGATGCGGTGGATTCTAAATTTTCAACCGTTTTTGTCTTAGATATCTATTTATCTTTTATAATAAAATAATATATTACAATACAAAGTGTGGACTGAAACTAGAAAACTTATTTTATATTTAATTAATTATATAACTAAAAAAGTAAATTTACATGGGTCCTCTCTAAACATATTATAAAGTATCTACCCGCACTTGATAAAACAAGGATTGTGACATGCATAATGCATCTCTCTGCACCAACTTTTCATCCACGAATTAAAACACCGATGACCAGTGTGCATTTGTTAGATATTTTAATTGCCATCAATGGACACGTGTAAGTCAATATACGTATTTAAAATTAATACATACTTACCGTATATGCATTAATTTATTCGTCTATTTTTCTCATACCTACCACTTGTTTTAATATATAGACCCCATGTATACCTAACCTACATTTTAAGGAGAGAGACCTAATCTCTGTAGAGTTGTGTATATCTCTCAACCAACCATAGTTTTAGGCTATATTAATGAATCAGTATTATGTTAATTAATAAGTAATCACAATAATTGATGTAATAAAGTGAGTACTGCTTTTCACATAATGTGACTTATCAATGTAATTCCTCTAACAAAATTACTGATATGGTAACTATTGAATTATTTCTTGTACCAATTGTATTTTGTATGTGTGTTTTTCGTTTAATTTGGTTCTGTCTTTTGGAAATCAAGTGAAAATTAAAGAATTAAATTTCAAATAAATTTTGAGAATTAAAAATATATATATATAATTTGAAAAATATTGTGATTTTATTATAAATTTAGACTAAAATAATTAAAATTTTAATTTGATAATATTTTGAAAATTTCAAAAAATTTAATTCCATGAATAAAATAAGAATATATTATTTTCCTTTTCTTTTTTTTCTTGTATGGATAGATTTGCTGAACTTCTACGCAGGGCCGGTCCTGACTTTTGAAAGGCCTAGGGG
>QANT01001350.1:0-83240 GCA_003254885.1 Purshia tridentata | reverse complement strand
AAATTCAACCTTATATTTATTATTCATAGTCAAGAGTAAAAGATAAAATGGCGTTTTAGATGTGAATGAAGTTACATAATCTTTGAATTATTTGTATTACATAATTAGAAAAAAAAAACAAGTAAAAAAAGACCCACAACAAATAAGTGATAAGGGTTTTAGAACATTAAGATAATTGATGTAAGAGAGCTCTTCCGTTACCTCATCTTAAACATAATGAAGTATGAAACCTATTTTACACTATAATTCGATAATCGAAGTCGTTTATTTTTCAAATCCATATACAACAATCATCAATGTAAAAAATAAAAAACCGTTAAGACATCTAATTGTGATAGAATAAATAAAATATAGTGATTCCTTGAATACTTGAAATGATGGCTCTTTAACCAACTAATTAAAGATTTTTAATTTGTCTAATTTTTTCCAAAGATGATCTTAGTATAAAAACTTAGAAAATAAATGGGTTTGATGATCGAATTATAGTACGGAATATGTGAATCTGTTTGCTTGTTTTTCACCGCTAATTTATGGCCCAAACAGAAAACCACAAACTATATTTGATCATATTTAAAATAAGATATACATCAACAAAAGAAACCTGATTTATGTAAGTATACTGATGAAGATAAAAATGCCGTTAAAGTGTAAGTATGCAAAATTGACGGAATTTACAACATTTTAACGGAATGAGTGAAGACGTAAAAGTGTTGGACAGTGCATAGTATGGAAAGTTAAGTGTCACAAAGAATAATAAAAAGGGGGTAAAGTGTAACACATGTCATAATTTGGGGGAAGTTTTTGTAATTGGTCTAAAAGTAAATAAATTAGGACCACTTTTTGGTTGTGATAAACACGTGTCTCATTTCTGGCTCCCTTGCGTGCTCAGAAAGAGACAAATTGTTCACCTCCTACTTTAGCAGAGACCATACTGCCTCCGTAAAACTACCAAACCTCACATACTGAGCAGTGAGCTCTGCAAAACCCCGGCCGTACCGTCCTCCAAAACGTTTTTTACGAAAATGCCCCAGCGTCTGAACATGTCTCTCGACGACCTCAACGGGAACACCAGGAACCCCGGAGGTTATGACGGTCATTTCAGAGGCCGAGGCTTCGGCCCAGGCCCAGCTCGTCGCTTGACGAACCGCAACCCCGTCCGAACGGCGCCGTACTCTACTCAACCGGTGTGCCACTGTTTCCGTTTTCCTACATTTTCGAGTTTGATGGGTTTGTTTGCTTGCTTTCTTCTGAGAAAATACGGGAAAAAAAATAAAAATGAAAATACTATACGTAGTCTAAATTATTTCGTTAAAATAAAAAACAAGCGAAGTAAATTTTCTCAGCTTGTATCGTTTTTAATATCTTCTGCTACATTTTCTCAGGAACCAAACAAGCATTTAGGCTTCTGTATATATAGCTCTGCTATGTATAAGGTTTTTGTGTGTGCGTGTGTGGGTGTGGGTGGGTGTGTGTGTGTGTGTGTGTGTGTGTGTGTGTGTGTGTGTGTTTTATTTGATTAACAAGTGCGACGCAGCAGATGCAAGTGGAGGGATCAATGGTTGAGCAACGAGTGGTAGTGAGCGGGGGGACAAACGCAGAGGAGGGTACCAAATTATATTTATCAAACTTGGATTATGGGGTTTCTAATAGCGATATTGAGGTAGCTCTTTTTTTCTTAGTTTATTAATTCACTTTTATTATTTTCCTTCCTTTGTTAGTGAAATTTTCATGTGGAAAAGAAGGCACTACTTTGACAAATCTGAGATAAAAAGTAAAGAAAAAAGAAAAGCAGAGATATACTGTGGCATTGAGGGAACTAGAGAGGTAAAGATTGAATTGGGATATTAATCAGACAGTGCCAAGTATCCGAAGTCAGTGTTTATGGTTTCCAATTTTTAGTAACTTTCTTTGAATTTGATCAGAGAGTATAACTGCGACCCTGAATCCCTGTCTGGGTTTTGTTTGAAATCGGGTCTTACTTTTAAAAGTTGATACAGTCTTTGTAATCTATGGAGTACTTAGAGGGTTGGATGAGCAAGAAAAGTTTTCTTGGAGCCAAGATTGGGAGTGTTTCATTTCATAGTTTAGGATATGGGTCAAGGTCTGCCAGTCTAGCGTTATTAGGATGGGTATGCTCGACATAAATAGTTTAACTTGTGTACTTTATGCCAGCATTTGAAAAAATGAAGTAGAATGGTTTACAAGAGCAGACAATTTGTTTTATTTCATTTATTTTTCTTGTGCTTCACATGCAGCCATTCATACATGCGTGATGCATGATGCGTGGTGCGTGCTTATTAGCAACTGAATGTGCATGGTGTTTATAGGGTAAAGTCAGAAACATAGCAGTTTCTAATAACAAATAGGATGCTGCTCAATCCTGTAATTGTATGTTTCTTAATTCTTAGGGATGTTGTTAGGCTAGGCCTTCAAAATGAAGATTGGTGCATCCGCACCCATCTTATGTTGTGAACTCAAACAATGCCTTTTATTTGGTTGAACTTTATGTATTCCCAACTCGTTGGCAATTAAGTGAAAAAGTTGATAACTACAGTGCAACCTGGCAGTTGCTCTTTGCTGAAGTTGGTGACTTGAAACGACATTCAATCCATTATGATAAGAGCGGAAGATCCAAGGTATGTTTACAGTTTACATCAATAACATTCTCCAAAACAACATTTTGCATTTCAGTGGCTTAGAAGGTTTGTTTCTATTTAGGGAACAGCGGAAGTTGTCTTTGCACGCCATTCAGATGCTGTAGCTGCAATCAAGAGGTATAACAATGCTCGTCTCGATGGAAAACCAGTGAAAATCGAGTTGGTGGGCATGCATGCTGTTACTCCTGTTCCTATGCCTCCAAGTACAAATAGCTTCTTGGGAAGACCAAACATTGGCTTCCAAAGGTAATAGTTTCTTTCTTTCTCTTTCTTTTTGGTTTATCTGTATTCAAATATTGCAATAACGCTCAAGTCAATGCAATCATACTCACATAAATGTAGTGGCTTAAGTATTCTTACTTTTGAAATACAATGAAAAATATTTTTGATCACTTTTGCAGAACAAGTTGTAGGAATACATTTTTTTTTTCTTTTTTCTAAAAAGATATCCATCAAGATTTGTGGGCAACTTTTATCACATGTTTGAAACTGCAGTCTAAGACTATTAAAGAATCCTCTTAGAACTGTTGGTCATGTGATTCTTCCTAAGAGTGGCAAAATATAAGCCTGTCTTTATACATGGAGGTCAAAGAAGTCTACAATTAATTATTGGAAATAGGAAAGAGAAGACATGTTAAATTGAACTTTGTTAGCTAATGTTGCTATCTCACTTGTCCTCACTATATTTTCTTTTTGGCGCTTAGCTTGTCTTTTTGCATTCTTTCAACCAGCATTTGGTTTGTTACACTGAAAAGAAAAACACAATTATTGGGGAAGGCATTTCCAGTAATCATCAACATATTTTCTGTCATGTGCTTGGGCAGTGGACAAGGAAGAATTGGTTCAAGGGGATCGTTTCATGGTCGTGGTGGCTTTGGACTTGCAAGGGGCCGTGGACAAGTGAGAGGGCATGCTGAGAAGGTGACTGCAGAAGATCTGGATGCTGACTTGGAGAAATACCACTTGGAAGCTATGAGGATTAAGCGACTTCACAAGTAAATTACATACACTGGTAGCTTAGGGTGGTCACAAACTGGCAATATACACATGTGGAGCATGACCTTTTAGTATTACTCGCTCCTTTAAATTTCACCTTAGCGTGGGAATGGTAATAACCAATTTTGTGCTCCTATGCGAGAAAACAATTTGTAGTAGCACAAACGCATACATACAGTGCCATCCCTTCAACTTTTATACATGGACATCTCTGATATATTTCTTGGGCAGTAGATGTGGTTGGCCAGCAAGCCCTTTCTCTTCAATCTTATGGAAAGTATTTCTCTTGCTTTTGATAATTTTTATCCGTTTATGTATTTTCTTTTTCTTTTTTCAGTTTGTTATTTGCGTGTCTTTCAAGTTAGAAGCAGCGCAGTTATTAGATAGCCCGGTTGGAAAGGCCATGAATTTGCCTACTCTGCTTCTAAGTTCGATTTCCTTTCTCTAAATGGCTCAATGCCTTCATTAAAAAAAAAAAAAAATTGTTAGAAGCAGCAAATTCTTGTCAAATTCAAATTTAAGATAGGCAGAATAAAATACAGTCGTGTTTGGTTGCTACTGGGTAGTGGGTACAAGAAGTGAAGAAACTATTATCAAACAGTATGAATACTTGATGCAATTTAGATGGGTTTTGACCCATTGGGCCCCAAAACCTCAGGTGGGATGAAATAGCCCAAACAAAACCAATCAAAATTGGTCAATTTTGGTCAATCCGAGTGCCTATTTCATAAAATAAAACTGTTTTATGGAAAAATCTAAATTTTCTGCTAGTAGTCTGTAGTTAAAATTAAAACCTTTTCACTCAGGAGTCGGCTAAAACATAAATTTATATGCCAGGCCTAGCGTGGTACCTTACACGCAAAATTTCATTCACCTACCTCTTTGTTTCTTTACACAAATTTTCATAAACTAATATTTAAAAATAATAAATCGTTGCATTTATATGAAATGAATTAGATTTGATAAAAAATTCAACTGCACCTCATCTAAAGATAGATAAATTAATTCCCAGGTCCCAAGTCCCAAATTTAGTCAATCGCCTAGTCACTTTCTTTTAAACTGTTTGCTCTCCTGCGGCTGTTTATAGAGTTGGTGACTCTGATGGGTCGACTTCTAGAGGTATTTTAATTTCTCGAGTAGGTAAATTCTTTCACGAGACAAATAAATATCTGATTAACATGGCACTGAGATTGTTCTATCCCTCCCCACGCACAAGCATAATTGTCCATTTTTCAATATAGTAATCAGGAAGAGTCCAAACGAATCACAAAATTGTCCAATACTTCTCTCAGAAATCAATCGTTTAAATGTTGTACACGAAAAGGAGAAAAAACAAAAAAATTTCTCAACAGCCAGCCATGCAAAAAGTAACTTTCTCTACACCCATTCTACAACAATCAACAATTTGTTGAAGGAAACAGGGAACAAAATTATGGGAGAATAACACTAAAAAGAAAAAAAATCACATATTTACAATGTAAAAAATAAAGCATGGAGATCCAAAAATCATAGCAGGCACACTTTGGGATGCCCTGAAAAAACAGACACCCTGTGGTGCCCCTAATAATGGGATTAGAGAGCCTGGAGTCCAATCTACCCTCCAACGCCATCATATCTGGTCCACTAAAACATACAAGATCCTATTTCGTTCTTGTTGCCGTCAAGTTGATGAACCTCCATGAATTAACAAACGTCAAAAGGAAAAAAAAAAAATTTATTACCGAGTATGCCTTCAAAAAAGCCAGCATCAAGATAGCCTTCAGGAATTAAGAAAATAAAATGAAGGCTTGGAGGGAAATGGAAATCTTGATTCTGTACAGAGAGAGACTACATTCACCAGAAGTTTCCCACAAAGTCTCTCGTCATTGTAATGCACATTATCTGCATCCACATAAAAGAATAATATTATTTAAAACAACAAATTTCAGCATCATATCATGATCATGATAGAATAAAATAATGATGCCGTGTTTACAAAATTGAATATTTAGGAAATACATAAATAATTAGATTATCTGCCTTCTAACATAAGTAAGAAGAATTTAGCTGACCTAAGTTGAACCTAGGTAGATAACAAATCACTTTGGATCAAAATGGAACTAAAAAAATTTAGATGAGTAACAAAATATGTACATGTAGATATATTATTTTGAAAATTGATGCCTTTGCATAGATACCAATGTGACAAAAAGAAAGCAGAAAGGTGGTGTTGAGAGATACAATGACAACACAAGGATAATACATGAGCCACTTGTGGTGCCATTGAAGATAGGTGGCAGTACCTGGAGATGTCTGCATAGCTACGCCCAACATTTCCAAAATTTCCGTGAACACCTTGTGCTCTATGAAACTTCTTTTCTAACAAGCCTCCAGTCATAAATCCTTCAGCTGAACATGAACTTCATATATTTTACAAAAAAAACGAGACCTCCAACTATTCATTACATAAATGTACAATATGGAGAATAAGCTCTGGGAAGGAGATCTCAATCTGGCTCACCATTTTCTAATAATCTGAATACAATGACAAAGCACTGATTGCTGATCTTGGAGCATTGTGATCCATAGGAAAAATTTCCAGCATTATCCAACATGTGAATGCATGCCCTACCCTCTGTCTTCATTATTTTTTTTTGTCAGAATCGCATCGTTATGACTTGAATTCAGTATCTTAGCCACTTTTACTTTCAGAAAACAGATTCCCAACATGCTTAACAAATTAAGCTTATCCCAGATATAGGTATTTTAAGCTTGCCAATTAGTGCCAGTCGAAGAAGAGCATGAGCATCACAGTGGTGACATGAAGCTGTGCTTGGCAGCATTGTTCTACAAGTAGGCATATAAACATCTACGAATCTGCATCACCGGATTACAACCCAGTTCCAAGATCGTTTGCCAGCTGAAGTATGCCACGCATCTGAAGGTATGGATTTTCCAACAGCTTTTCATTGTTGCTCTGCAAAGGGCAAACATGGCAGTGATATGTAACTATCCTGTCCCAAAACTTGCAGTGATACATTATGAGAGCAATTGAGAGACAACCCAGATTTCAAAACATGGCAGTGATATGTAACTATCCTGTCCCAAAACTAGCCGTGATATATTATGAGAGCAAATGAGAGACAACCCAGATTTCAAAGGGAAAAAAGAAAGAAAGTAGAAAGAGAGATAAAATTTACATCTTTTTCTATCTTTACTTCTGACGTGTTGGCAATAGGTTTCCTTATAACAATATCCTTTACAAATCTTACCAGTTAGAAATTAGCCAACCACATATCATGACCTCTATGAATTAAATGGAATAGAGAAAATGCAGCTCCCAAGCATGTTAGTCATCAATAGCAACACAACATAAGGACGAGTAGTGCACTAGCAATAATCTCTATGTACTTGGGATAAGGCAAAGTTGGTTTCACAATAAGGTTCAGCCTATTTGAAGCATTCCATAACTGTAGATGTTCTTACAAAAATATCATGTTTTCCAATTGTTTTATCTCAAACATGATTTTCTAATCTGATATTGCTCACATAAAGAAGGGAAGTTTTATTAACATATACTTCAATGTTTCTTTGTCATGACTGTATATTTTGAACATCATATCAAAGTGGAAAAATTTGACAATACAATAACATCTGTGCAAAAAATGGCATCTATTATCTTTTTCAGGAATCATATTTGAAAAATGTGCAACTGCATGCAAAACACTGAACAAGACCCACCTGCTGAGCTCTAACAACAAGATTCTGAAGCATGTGTTGGTACTTTTCAGGTTTTTCTGTCATCATTCGCTGCAAAATACCAAATTAAATGTTAGCAGAATATAATTAACCACATACTCAGTACATTGTAATTTGAGGGGAGGAAAAAGCATTCTTGCCTTCAAAAGAAAAGCTGAAGAGTAATATGCTACTCTCGAGTCTGTATCATCTAAGAGTTCCCTGATTTTTTTAGGAAAAAAAAAAAACAGTATTCACATATCAAACATATTGACAGAAAAAATATAGAAAAAGAAAAGTAAAATCATCCAACATTAGCATAGAATTGCATAATCACCTAAAAAATTCTTCCCCACCAACTTCCTGGAAAGCAGCAGGATCTGCAGAACATTTACCAATTAGAAGCAGAAGAAGGGTAGCCCGTATGTCAGATGTGGCACCAGGAAGATTCCCTCTTCCTTTGCTTCCAACAGCTATACCCAATGCAATGTTGTCCGTTGCTGCACCAGCAAGTTGAATTAATGGCCAATAGAACAAAGCAGCTGGAACACGTGTAACCAACTGCATGGGAACTATGGCCTGTCCTCGAAGAAGCAGTGCTGCCATTGATTCTGTCTCATAATCTTGAGGATTGTTATTACTGTGGGCAGATCTGCTACTGGCTTCTTCTATACAAACATCCTGGTAACAATTCTCTTTGTCATCAACTTTTTTATTTCCATCCATGCGACAAAGAACCCTACCATGGTGTGCATCATCTCCAAACTCTGTTGCATTTGCAGGTGGAACTCTCAAGCACAATTGAGAAAATAGTATGTCACACATCTGTTTACAAAAACCAGGGGCAAATAAGGGTAAGGGCGTTAGAAATACTATAGGATAATCAAAAGATGCACAACAAAATTACATTAAATCATGAAGCATACACGAAGCCTTGGGTAAAAATGAGAATGTACTATGTAGCAACCCAAGGCGAATTTTCCAATATTGTTGAGACAAACAGATTTACGCTAGAAAGACTAAATTTGACTTTTCATTTTTGTTTCTTACATAAACAGATATCAAGCAGAATTCCCAGCCAATAAACCATTTTCTAAGAATTTATTATGTCACAATGCCAAGCCTTAACATTCTACTGATGACATTTAGCATTAAGGGCAAGAAACATTCAACTTGTATCTAATACAATTATGTGCAACAAAAAATTTAGATTCTCATGTGACCCTGCTGCAAGGCCAAATAGGGAAGTACTTCATGCTCTTCCCACAACACTATTTGTCAGAAAGAAAAAATATTCAGAAGTGGTACTAAGTGTTCTCCAAACATTAAACGTCAAAAGGTAAAGAACCATCTAATCAAAGCATTAACAGGCTTTTACGTATGAAACTCAGGTGGTTTCATCTTCATCACATCATATGCATCTCTAGGATTGAAGACCATCCATAAGATCTAGTCAAGAAATTTCATAGTTCTTAATCAATTACCTTCAAAATATTGATGCGATCTGTTTCGTTTATCTGAAAAACCAAGGCACTACACATGATGTCTATCACCGCATTAGCTTTCTCAAGACGGCTATCTTTGTGTGAATGCTCATGTGATTGCTGAATTTTACTTTCATTTAACAAAATCTTACACCTCATGAGAAGCCTTTCAAGAACGTACAAAAATCCCCATCTGATTAAGCTGTTCTTTGACTTCAAAAGCCCACACATAAGCCAAATGGGCAAAGGAACATCTGAAGCAACTGAAGGATCATGAACACCAGCAAGGGCAATTTTCTGCTGCATGCTTTTGATATTTGACAACATACTTGAATTACTTTCCTCACTAATTTCTGCAATAAGCAGGTCACTTAACCAGACATACGCATTCCTATGGTAAGGAATTTTTCCTGAATGAAGAAGGGAATGCAAAATGGCCCATGAGAGCTTTGCTTTCATCCCAACACCATTTCTCAGATCTGCACCCTCAATGCTATCCAAAGACTTGTAAGATTTGGTTATCTGCATCATATGCGAGAACTCCATGTCCAAATGAGTAAATGAACTTACTGTTGCACCAAGTTTCTCCATTACACTCTCCAACAGCTGTAAAGTTAAAATAAACTTCAGATAGTAGCAATTTGACAAAATGTTGTAGCTAATTGCCTTTAATGCCCAGATAAGACTCATGGCCACCAATATTACATAAGTGCTTATCTATTCTCAAGAAAGACACATTCAACCAGATAAACTAAAGAGGCAAAAAAAGGAACCACTCTCAAGATCACATTTTCTTAAGAAGATAATCCAATCTGAAGGTCAGTTTTTCTAACAAACTGTTGAATTTGCATATAATATGGTTTTGAACTCTTCAAGAGTAAACATTAAAAAATCTAAAAAGTAAGCATATCCAACCTGCACACCCCATGCACAAAAACAATCTTGAGAATGAACAAACATGTGCACACCCACTCACACACCACCTCCACAAAATTTTTTGAGACATACCATATTTAGTCGTTCACTGTTTGGATATCTAGTCAATGCGTCAGAGATAGAACTCCTCAAAATTTCCCCAATGCCTACCAACCCAAGCTTAACAGATATAAAAAAAGCTTCAGGCGCATCAGTCAGAGTGAGCAGGGCAACAAGAGGCTGAATCTCGTCATCGCTATACTCACTAACTCCTGTAGCCATGCATGTTTCATTTATTTGATGCAAAACATAGTCAAAAAGCACCAAAAACAGATTTCTTCTCTCATCCCTTGATTTTGCAAGTGAATACTGCATTCCAAAGAGTTATGGCTTGAAATTAGAGAACTGGTTAGTAAAAGAAACCTTTTTACTGGACATAGAAAAACTTATAAAGATTAGTTCCATAAATCATAAACATAAGAAATAACATTTAGGTAAAGCTTTTTCAAATAACAGATCTGTCTTCATCTTTGACTAAGTGCACATATTTGAGTGTATACTTTACCTCCTAAAGTGATTGTTTACACATTCAGATCACAAATGTTGATTTCACACCCCAAAGATAAAGGATAAGAACATACAAATTGTTACAATAATAGGCAAATGCTTTACAACTCACAGACGGTAATAGTATTGTGATTACCAAGGGTCCCTTAGTTAAATGCTTGGAATCAAGTAACTTCTAATCTTGTCTGTTTTATAATCAAGCTAATCTTACTATTTGATTTCAATTTCATGATAAATATTGGCATACCTCAAAAAAAACAAACTCGATGCCACCAATCAAATCAACTTGCTCCACAAGAAACGATTGAATACTTGAAACAGCCTTGTTGGTTCCTTCAGGTACTGGATAAAACATGTTTGCTAACATGCTAATAAGCTTGCAATGAACTACTTCTGCCCAAGCATTCCTCCTGCTAATTTCTAGTAGTGCCTTAATAACCTGACAGTAGGTAGTAAAATTAAAATTAACACGAAACGCATGACTGATATGATACAAATAAAATATTAAATGGATTTGTAGATTATGGCATCATTTAATACAAATTGGATATGTGAGGTCATAAAACTCCATTCAGATAGTAGCCTTACATCTTATAAAATAGGTGGGATTATAATGAATAGTATATACACGAAGAACATGTAGGGAAGGTGTCCAGCAATCACTACTAAGAACAAACTCAATGTTGAATATTCTCAATGATTACAGCAGTGATACACAAAATTTAAAAAAAGAACAACTAACCCTTATGTCAAGTCCATTTATTCTGTTTCTCAAGATTCTGCCTCTATCACAGACAAAATAAAGCAAACAACTAAGAGCAGAAGCCCAGACAGATTCTTCCTTCTCTTCTATCTGCAAAAAAAGAAACAGCGAATTAGATGGTAAAGAATCATTAAAAAAAGTACAGTGATATACAAAGTTAAAACAATATAAAATATAAAAGAATAACAGTATAGTTAACATGTTTTCTAAAATGCTTGTTTGGGTGGAAAGAAACTACAGAATTTCTTAAGATAAGACGGACAAGGTGGATTTTCAGTGGGAAATATGTTTGGCATCTTTCTGGCCTTTTTTGTCTAGGCATTTTAAGGACATTTATTTTAGTTGATTATCTTGATTGGGCCAGAGTAATGTTTTAATTGTAATGCTTCAACTATAAATTTCAAATTTTTAGTTGGACACTTATCTTAGATGGAAAATTGTCCGTCTTTCTTTGTATTTTTTCTCTTTTATACAACTATTGTTTCTTATCCATTTTTAAAAATGTTATAAATAAATCAATTGGTGAAACATTTAAGCCTTCTTCACTGCATTAAGCCAGCAGCTCCAAGCTTTTCTCCACCGACATATATCTTCTTTTATTTTCTAAAAAGAAAAATGAAAAAGATCCCATCATCCCTGGTTCTTTAACCCAATGAATTATTTCACCCTCCTCACAACCCATCTTCAAGATAGAGCACATTATTGAATTTATGTTAATCCAAGTTAGCATAATTTAAAAACCATTTGCCTCTTCTAATGCACAAATAAACTAATATTTATAAAAATTTCAAATATTTGCCATCCAGTAATAATAAATAAATCAAAATAAAACTCAAAACTATAAAGCATCAGAAAATGTTAGCACAGAATCTCATAAGACTGGTGATGCAGATAATATGGAGACAACAAGTTTCAGCTATCTCAAAGTCTAAAGCATTACACTTCCCCCACTTACAAAGCTTCTCATAGCTGGACTGATATTTTCCTATCATTTACTGAAGAATCAATATGATTACATTTTAGAACACATGCCGCTAACTATCCCAAAAATAAAAGAAGGTTCACCTTTTATAAAGGATAAAATAAATCAAGATAAATTAACAGCACTAGTTTGTATTTTATTAGATGTAACCTGAAACAGCAAATTTCAGTGAATCCAAGATAGTGGTAAATCAAATATGCCACAGCAAATATACCTGAACCAGGAGAAGCAAAATCTCATATAAAATATTTAAAATCCAAGATTCAAAATTATCAATAGCTGACGAAGTGCCCATCATAACAGAATCTGATCTTCCCATTCCTTGTGTTGCAAGCTTAGCTTCATTGTCAAAATACGATTCTTGAGAATACTCTTCTTCAATTGTGGAAGCATTATCAGTTACCATTGGCTCTAACAAATGAGCATGAACCCCAAGGTTCAAAATCAAATCAAAAGCTCGAACCCTACACGTTGTTCTTGGAGAATTAAGCATTTCCTGAAATATTATATCATAAAAATTGTAATATAGCCAGAAAATTTTTGGGGGGTGGGGGGAAGAATTCTGATCATGAATAATCAACACGTAATTGATGCATCACCTCAAGCATAGATAGTGTGAGAGGAGCAGCAGTCCCAGAATCCAAAACATACCTAAAAAAAGAGATTTATAATGACTGTTTTTCCATGATCGAACGCACAACTTACAATGAGACAACAAAAGGCAGAAAAGGCAAATGATTTTGTGTGTGTGTGAGAGAGAGAGAGAGAGAGAGTTTACATATATCATATATAACCTACTGTGTATATACAGATTTAGCCATGTAGGCACACACAGAGTCAGAATAAACATATGGCATCAAGAATGAACTGTAATAATACTGGTAAAATTCATAGAAACATACATGTCAATAACGAGTTTGATAAGGACGCTCACTGCCGCATCCATCGAGGGTTTTCCATAGTTATTATTTAATCTAGATGATACTGTCATCACATTAACATTTGGTGAAGATGCCTCAGAGCAAACTGCAGCAATGACCTCACAAACCTCAGCAGGATTCAACCGCAAGGGTTGTTGTTCACTGATCCACATCCAAAATATGGTGTGTGTGAGAGAGAGAGAGTTAAACCATAACAAAATAACACAAAAAATTTGAATATCCTATTTATAAAAACACAAGTGGCAAGTGCTACAATAATGATTTCAAAAAACTAAGGATTGCCCTCTATTGTAAGTGATCAAGTATTTAACAAATGAAAGGGAAGATTAAAACCAAAACTCTCACACCCACCACCAGAAGTGGAGCCAAGATATTAAGTATATAATAATCAACAGAATCTCTTATATGTTGTTACCTGTAGTGACGATACTGGAATAGCGGTTTAGCCCGTGGACGGAATGTGCTCACTGGAGATTCATCCCTGAAATTTGGATGTGCAATATTCAAAATACCACTTGGTTCAAAGTTAATAGTTTCAAATGATGTCTGACTAGTGAATGCAGGTTTAACAAATAAGCCTCAGAAAACAGAGATTAAGAGAAGATTAGCTTAAATGCAAAGCCTTGGTGGTAAAAGAAATATCTGCAAGGTCAGTGATTATAAAAGAAGTTTCTTTAAATTTCATGTTTCTATCCTGTTGTAGCTTTTCAGAAATATGTGCAACAATTAAAGAACCCAATTTGGAACACAACATGTTTTATAATGCTGGGCAACGTTCACCAACTATGTCACACAATTTATACAAAAGGGAAGAACATACCATATCTGATGAGGGCCAGATTTAGTGCGTTTAGATGCAGTTATTGCTCTCAAGTGGGAGCGTGCAGCGGCAGAATCAGTAATTGCTGTTACTGGTGAAGGTTGCAACAGTTGATCAAGATAAGGCATATCAGCAGTTCCAAAATACTTCCAAGGTTGAGCTTTCATTTTAGCTTCCAGGTCTCCTACAAGTAAAGCTACTGCACCTACTTCTAGGAGATTGTGTGTTCTCATATCTTGGGGGTTTACAACACGATCACTTCATAATGGAACATGTCAAGTACTCAAGTTAAGTTATTAAGCAATAGGAAAAAAAAATGAAAAGTTAACATAATGATAAAATAAAACTATAAACTGAAAAGAAGAGAATCAACCACCAGAACAAGTTACAAAGTATACACAAATATATGAGCTTACCTTTCTGTTGGCAATAATGATGACTGATGTTCCCCAAGCCAGCGCCACTTGAGAACGTCAAGTGCAAAGTACTCAAAATCTTCCATTCCATCAACCTTTTCTATATTTGATAAGTTCAAAATAGACATAGTTGTGACATCTTTGCTCTCCAAAGATTCTCCACTATGTGCAGGACTTAGTTGCTTATTGAAGGATCTACTCAACAAAGAAGACAAACTCGGAAGGGCCTGTCTTGTTGCAGAGAGGGCACCTGAAAAAGCAGCCGGTTGGAATGACCGCCTTGGAAGATGTTGTGACACTAGAGATCGCACATAGTTCAATGACTTCACAAGTGGTCCAGAAGCAAAACTAGGTACGGACAAAGGCAAAACATTTGTTGATGCCGTTGATGCAAACGACTGTGACCGTGAAGGCAATCTTCGGTTTGGACCAATGTCACATTCAGCAATGGTGTTTACACAAAACCGATCTATCTGCAGTAATGTCTCTTCACTGGGTTTGTACCTGCAGAGAGTAAAGGAAATGTAAATCCCTATAATTATATTCTATAGAAATTATTCTCGTAGGAAAGATGTTTCTCCCTCATTCCATGCAAATAGATATCACATCCAGTGAAAGGACCAACTGATGACAAATTGAAGGTAAACATAAAATATACTCAAATCAGTGTCAATGTCGCATATCTGAAATGCCTGCTGTTAATAAATTTAATTGCAATAAAGTAAATGGAACATGTGAAAGAAATTTTACATAGATAAGGATAATTTGTGCAATGAGGGCGAGATAAATTTTTGTCTAAAATGAGTCTCATTATTTTTAAATTCAATGAGACCAACAGAGGTTTCTCCCTAAACGTAGTCCTCTGTGTTATCTCCTTTCCCAGTGCAGTCCATCTAGAGAAAATAATTTTTGATAGGCCATTCAAAAAAAAAATTGATTTCAAAAATAAATAAAATAATAATCAAAAGAATCAGGACATAACCAATTAAAATTTAAAACGAACACATAATATCAATCCTACGTACCTGTCTGCACTTTTAATACGCCAATGCCTGGTACACTGTAGAGCAATTATGCAATCTAATGACACACTTCTAAATGTAGGAAATTTACAATTACGACCAGCCAAAGGAAAATGAATGGATAGAATCCAGGAAAGTCCATTTTCAATCAAAGAAAAAATAAATCAAAGGAAGCAAAATAAGCACCACAGACAACTAATGGAAATGAGCACTGCGACGATATAAACGACAATTCACACATCAAGTTATCAGAATCCTTAAAGATCTCAGGCCATGAAGAACATACCTTAGAAGGTAGCGTTTCAAAAGTGCAACGCACCTTGCAACAACTGCTGGGCTGGAGTAAATAAAAGCAACATCAGGAAAAAGGATCAGCACAGTAACAAAGTCCAATATAAAGTGCTTGATGTGAAACCATGGCAAAAGAAAATTATATAATTAACTTTATCTTATACATATCTGATATCAACTTTTTTTTTTTTTTTTTTTTTTTTTTTTTTTTTTTTTTTTTTTTTTTTTTTCTTTTCTTTTTTTTTTTTTTTCNTTTTTTTTTGTAAATGCTCCTTTCTATATGCTATTCTATATCCATACTTATTTGGCATAACCTGAAAGCCATAAATGTTTACCCCTCACTTAATCCTTCTATTCTGGGGTTGTCATATCAATACCTACATGATTAACAACTTAAGTTTTTTACCACAAAACTCTTATGAGTACCAAATTTTTTTTCTATACACAACCTACTTTCATTTTTGAAGGTTTACTATTACAGGAATTCCCAAATTTACCCCTTCCATGACTTTTGATTAATAGGTTACTTTAAAATATGTTTATGGCATATTCAATCTTGTGATGCAGATCTGGAAATCACATCCCAAAGCTGGTTTTGGCACCAATTATATGGCACTTGTATCATTAATCCTGGATTGTGTGGAGTGTTCAAGTTATTTCAAGAAAGATAAAACCTACAACAGTTACCTACAAGAGTTACCTGCGCTCCCTCTCAGCAATGGTATGTTCTAAAATCACATTGTAAGACAAGTCCATCGTTGAAGGGGCTGCCAGATAGTCCTGCCAATCATAAGTTTAACTTGTGAAATATGAAATTGAATCTCATGCAAATCGGTTGATTAAGAGGATAGCAAGGCACTGGTCAAAATTTCTCAATCATATGTCAGATACACTCATGCGTGAATGAATGGACAATCACAAGCATCCAGAAAGGGATATAAGGGCTGGAATCTGGAAAGAGTTACGCAAGTACGTTCTACGCGTGTTAGTGCTACTTCAAGCCAAGACAACCAGTGAAATCTAAATGCACTCTGTAACTGGCCAATTTTAAAACCACCAATAACATTCCATTTCCACTTTTCCCTGATACGGATAATTAATGAAGCATCTTTTAAATGTTGAAATTAAATATAACAAAGAAATCTAAGAAAATACCTTTTTCATTTACAATCAATCACATGAGTGCTTGAATTAGGGAAACCACATTAAATACTCCCTCAAATACAAACTCAAAAAGAACACGTGTGCGCGCAAACACACACACACACACACACACACACACACTAAGAATAATTACATTCAGCAGTCGTCTCTGTTTGGTTTCTAATAGAATATCGCAAGCTAAAAGCAACATTACCTTTTTATCTTCAATGTGCACAATTATGCACTAGCTAAAGACAAAGCCTCCCCACTCACTGAGCCAAACAGAACCATTGGGCATATATTCAGCTTAATTTTCTATGTTTTAGAGCCAGAAAACTCAATAATAGCTTTTTATTAAGAGAAACAACTATTTATTTTCTTTGAGAAAAGAAAACACAATTATGCACTAGCTAAAGAAACAACTATTTCTCTTCATTTCTCAGCAACCAAACAGAGTGCAAATCTCAAAAAACCACTATTCATTCAAACTCCACCAATTAAAAGCCAAATCACACGCGCGCGCACAGAACCTGGAATGCCTAGATGCCAGAGAGCAAACTCGCATTTCAAAGATCCAAACAAAGCACACCAAAATCATTAACACAAAGAGAGCCAGAGTGAGTGAGGCAAATTTACAAACCCGAAGAATTCTAGAAGCTTCGGAGAGGAGCACAGTGGAGGAAGTGCTGGCATGGTGCGAGCTGGCCGCCGAGGACGAGAGGCAATCGGCGACAGCTCGGCGCAGCGGCTCCGGCGGCTTCTTGAGCGACGACGATCTCAGCCTCGACACTCCTCCACTTCCGCCAAACTGAAGCCTCGAACTCCCGGGGCTCCGAGTCGGACTGTTGTAGCTCGAAGACATTGGTGTGGTGTGCTCGGCCGCAGAATCTCTGCTCAAAACTCGCTCTCAGGGAATTGTACGGAAAACAAAGCAAACAAGCTTCTTCTTTTCTTTGCTCTCAGCTCTACATTTGAACACAATCGGACGAAAATTGAAAACTGTGTTCGTTTCGTTGCGTTGGGCTTGAAACGCGAAGTCTGCGAAAGAGAGAGAGATTGGGAGTGGTTTTTTGTTTTCTTTTTCGAAGAGAGAAATCTCGGTGTTAATGTGGTATTAGCTGGAGGAATTGGCGTAGTTTTATGAGGGTGATTAGCTGGCATGCGCTATAATTTGTCACTTTTGAGTGGCAATAAGGACAGTTGGGAATAAAAGGGGTATGTATGAGTGGGAAGAGTGAGAGAGGCATTTGTATTGTCTTTCATTTTATTTTTGGTCTTGTACTTGTATTGTAGTTGTGGGGAATAGGGTAAGTTTGGATAGATCGATAATTCACAAATTTAAATTTTACCGTTAAAATGTAAACTTGTTATTTCAAGAGTTAAAAGAAAAAATTTGGTATATTCGAATATAAATTCCTACGGTAAAATTTTCAAAGTGAGATTTTTTGTGAATGACTTTTAGATATATATTTTGCTAAATGAAGACAACTTCCTAAAAAAATCATACATGTCATCACTATTTCAAAATTTTGGTTTTCTCAATATTAAGATACACTATTTGGAGGAATGATCTAGTGAATAAATGTTTAAAGTGATATAGTTATAACTCATAAATCAAGTGATGATGTGTGCATATCTACAACTATTATACTTGTCCCTTATCATTGATTTGGTTATTGAATAGTAATAGTTGCACAACTTATCATGTTCTAAATTAGTGAATGATATATTGGCCAAAATTAGTGAATGATAAATTGACAATCTAATGGTCAATAAAACAAGTTTTAATTATGTAAATAAATGACACGTATTTTATTAATCGTTAAATTTCTGAATATGCAAATAAATGACACATGTTTTATTAACCACTTAATTTTCATCAACTAATTAAAACGTAGTAAATACTTTACTTGTCTCCTATAGAAAAACACCAATTTGTAAATGCTTTTAGCACTCCTATTCTTAGGTGTGGGTCAAACTTTCTCAGCTGTTTGATGCAATAATTATGACTTAAAAGATAAAATTCTATAACTGCATCATAGTAATTTCACAAAGATACATGTTTTTTAAATCATTAAGCTTCAGATATATGGTTGTTGATGTGGTCCATTTGATAAGACCATAGAATTTGTCCTCCTGTACTCAAGTTTAATCGAATTAAGATCCTTTGCTAATCCTATGTGTGCTAATTTCATAATAATTAAATAAAATTGTCATTTACAATATAGTCTCATGATTGTAATCGTTTATTTTTTAAATAACTTCTTAAAGATAATCTTTGCAAAAAATCAACCAAATTGAAAATTGTTTATTATACAACTGTTACCAAAATAGTTTGTTAAATTTATAATAATTACATGACTAAATGATTTTCAATTTTATTGACTTTTTATAAAGATATTTTGAAAGGATGATCTAAAAAATAAATAGTTTCTATCATTAGAGCATAATGTAAAGTTATGTAGTTTTAAGTTATTAGTATGAGATTAACACACAAAAGATTAGTAGAGAATTCAAATCCAATTTAATCCCCCTCCAAGTGTAAGAGTAAATACGAATCTCAGGCTACATATCATTAGTTCTGTTTGGATACCTGAATACATTACATGAATTTTTCTTTGGCCCAGACTATTCTGATCACCATTTATTGCTGAGTTGACCATATTTAGGACATTCGACAATAGTTTACTAAAATGTTTGTGTTATTTCGATGGTCAACTACTGAATTATTTTGTATATTTGTACTATTCGACAATAGTGTATCAAAATATTTGTATTATTTCGATAAACTATTATCAAATGTCTTAAAAGTGATCAACTCAATAATGGAAAGTGATCAAAATAACATGCCTGAGGGCAACTTATGATCCACAATTAGACACTCATCATAAAGACAACATTAAGCCCGAGCCCAACCCTAATTATTCAATCCAACTAATCCGGGTATTGGGCCAACAAGACCCATATCCCACCCGACCCAAAATCCACCTACAGTCGCGATCTAGTGCTAGTGCCGTTCAATCGAATCTCCTCCAAAACCCCAGACAACAAGTCCATGCGAATCCGAGCGTACACGTTTCCATTCCACTTCCTTCCAACCAACTCCTCCCCCAACCGAACCGCAGCCTCAACGGTCTCCTCCGCGCTATCGTGCGCCGAGTCGATAATCCCCTTCCCCACGGCCACCTTCGCCGTAACCTTCTCGGCTCGGAGCAGCAAATCGCGCCGAGTCATCGGCGAGCCGACCTTGGTCCTGATCAGAGCCAGAAACCATGGCGGCAAAATGAGGTCGATGTCAAGCTCGCTCATGTAGATGAAGCCCCTGTCCTTCCTCATGAGGACGTAGTCGTGGCTGAGAGCGAGGATGACACCGGCGGCGCAGGCGTGACCGGAGACGGCGGCGATGGTCGGCATGGAGAGGGAGATGAAGTCGGCGACGAGGGAGCTGAATTTGGAGACCATGAGGAGGGACCGAGATTGAGAGGACCCGGCCCAGGACAGATCGTAGCCGTTGGAGAAGAACTTGCCATGTGCGGTGGTGATTAGAGCTGAGGAGGTGGCGGAGGCAGCTCGGACTTGGTTTAGAGCGGCTTGGATTGAGTCGATGAGAGTGGGGTTGAGCCTGTGCTCGCCTCGGCCTGTTATCGTTAGGATGAAGATGTTGCCTTTCTTCTCCAACGTGCACATTCTCTCTCTCTCTCTTTCAGAAAATGGTTGTCGTGTTTAAGCTTCAAACTTGGTTAAATCGTTGTGAGCTTGAGAGCCATCCTTTTGGACTATCTCTTCACATGGATTGGTCAATTGAAGCTACAGTTGAGAGTGACATCACGGTATACCCATTTCATCCTGGTTTGACTTGTCTTAATGGTCGTTCAAAGTCCACACTTCAGAGGGATATATGGGTGGGTGGACCCACATAAAGGTTGGGGGTCCATTATAAACTTTTCAGTCAAAGCCCGGTGCCTTAATATGTAGATGATGCATGTGGACTGCAAGAGCTTCACAAACTCACACTTACATAGAGTCAGTACAGTGGAACTCAGCAATTCAATTCCATTAAAAAATCCCACATCCAGAATTCCGATAATGGAAAAGAGCCTTGAAGAGCTTGCCACAAAAACATGCTTCCAGGGCAACCAGCCCACAAGGTGACTCAGTGAGATTGGTTTAGTAAATCAACTTATACATGATTGATTTTCAAGGAAGAGAATCCTACATCCACTACAAAAAAACGAGTGTTTAAGAAGAGTCTTGAATCATCCCAGATTAGAAACTGGAATGAGAAATATGGCTGAAATTGAGAAAATTAATCCATAATAAGTGTGGCACAACTTTGAAAGTAAATCCCACAAATGAAACCTACTCATTAGGTGATCAATACCTACGTAAGCCATGATCATACATAAAGGCAGAAGGGCATTCATAAGCTTGGTGACCCCTTCCACCACAATTGTTGCAGATGACAATGGATACACACTCTCGGCTGATATGGCCTGGCTGCCCACAATTACGGCAGATAATATCACGGAAAGGGCCTCCCATTTGTGTTGCTAGGCTTGACTTGGCGCATTGACGGGCCACATGACCTGATATGTTGCAGATGTTGCAAACGGGTTCGTTGGGGCAGTCACGAGCAAGGTGACCAGATTTCCGGCAGTTGTTGCATGCCTTATCATTTGTGCAATCAACTGCAATATGACCTGGCTTGTAGCAGTTGTTGCAGAGCCTTGCATCATGGGCTGGAAGACTTGGGTTCACACAATCGCGAGCCAGGTGGCCCATCTTACCACACATATGGCAGACTGGATCGTTGGGGCATTGGCTTGCAAGATGTCCAGGCTCCTTACAGTTCCAACAAGCTGTTGTTGAGTTGCATTCAGCTGCAATGTGGCTGGTACAACATATAGCATTTGGAAGTAGTAACAATATCAAAAACAGTTCCACAAAAGCAAACCAGGGTTTTCAGTCCTACATGTAACCAAGTTTCCATAATGCTAAACCTTCTATGGAAAATGAAAGGTTCTTTACTTCTTTGGAGATTAAACATTCTCACCCAGGAAGTCCACAGTTGTTGCAGACAGTCATATTCGGACAATCTCTGGCAAAATGCCCTGGCCGTTTACATTTATTGCAAAGGAAATCGTGCCTGGAAATAATGGAAGAATCAATAATGATATGAAAATAGAGATGAAGTAGCAATAGACTATTTCAGTTTGAATTAAAAATATGAATTCCAAATATCAAGAAATCAAAATTTGGGAATTGATATAAGAAAAGAGTAATTCAGTTAGCAATCAAAGTTTTGTCAGAAAGGTGGAAACAAAACTTGAACCCACGGAAATTAAAGTCAACTTGAGCAAGCCACCTTAGCAATGCTTCAGAATGTGTCTATCATGCAAATTGAGCAAGCCACCTTAGATGCATTGTTCAGTTAAAGTTCCTAATAATTTTTTTTCCAAAGAAATCTTATTACCAGAAGCATCAAGCAATAGATTTAAAAAAATTTCCCAGAATACGGATGTCTTTCATATATGCACATGAGCACACCAAATTATTTATTTTCAGGAATTTTTTTTACCCGTAACCTGATGCACCTCAGTAGTGCACAAATTATTAAAATTCTCAATAAATATGATTATGTGGTACAAAGAACTAGAGATTTTACTGGTGCTATCATGACATACTCGGTAAGAACAAGATATTAGTACCTCAAGTGATAGGTCTCAACAAGAGTTGATATATAAATAAACCTCAACACCAAGGGGGTAAGAGGACCACATATTTTGTAATAGGTAATCACAGCATTATAAATTACCCCAAACACAAAATTAGATGAAGCTTGGAAGTATCTCACTCTTTGGTGTTGGCTTTATTGTTGCACCAGATGATATTTGTTATTGTCATTTTAATTACTGTATGGACATTTTAAATCCTGACAGCCTAATAATCCACATACTAATATTTCGCATTCTAAAAAAGGAGAAAAAAAAAAAAAGAAGCTAATACCAACACAAGGGATGGCTAAAGAAATTAATGTCAAGTTGCTCTATGGGTACCATGAGAGCATTAAGAAAAAACACAAAACAAAAGGTTATAAATGATAGCATACCGATTCACACGGCGATCCCTAGAATATGGGGCATCACGGAAAGATGCACGTTCACTGCTGCGGAACCTCCTGGCTCGTATTGGGCTTCGGCTTCTATTCAGACTCATGTTAGAGACCACCAAGTAAACCTTCAAGGAAAAATCTCAAAAGTAAGAAAAACAATCCAAACAAGCACCAGGGCCTGAAAAGCAGCAACCTACCGCCAAAGGATCTCCAAGCTACCAACACAACCACAAAAACCAACTACATGAAAACACGACCATATCCAATCATTCCAAACTATAATCTAACAAACAGCTTTTTACTCAACCTAGTAAACATTTCTATAAGATGGTAAAATGAGAATACAAAAAGAGAGAAGAAAAATAGAATAATTGGGGGTTGAACGTATTGGAACAGAACAAAATCAGATGCATCAATTTAATCTATTTCTTCCTTTTGTTGTTTCTCTGGGATTAAGCTCGCCTTTCTACCAAAATCAATATAATCTATTTCATCATCAAAAGAAGAAAACAAAGGTAATTAACAGATTCATTATTCACTAATGAATTTATTTTTTTGGTCAACTCACTAATTAATTTCATAATATGGTAATAAGAAAGTATATTTTTCACTACAATGTTTAAGGTGAGCTGTTCCACCTCCCATCTTTTCTGGATTATATAAGTATAAAACAGAAGATTAGAAAATTACTTTTAAACTTCCGAATTATCTCTTATTATTCCTCATAGTTTGACAACAAGCAACGGTAGCAACCAGTGAAAGTGCATATTCAGGAAAAGAGAAAGTAGAACAATACTTGCAGAAACCAACTCAAATGAATGAAACATGTACCTTGACCAAAGCCAAAGTTCCCAACATGTTACAATAAACAACTAACGAGCGTATGATTCTCCATTTTCAACCTTCATGTTACAATGTATCTAAAATTAAGCGTTTTTAAACACCCACATCTTCCAATTCGAGAATAAAACCTCAACCCATGAACAAAAATTATAATTTGAACACTTAGCTTCATAGAAGGGAGCTCTTTGTTTGTAAAATTCTTAGTGAAAAGGAAAACAAATCACATCCTAAATACACACACGTCAATTTAAAACACCAACCATTCAAAGCCTGAATTCACTGCCAAAGGGTTCGAAACTCAAACCAAATATGCACAGTAATAAAGACGCACATAAGATATCACTCCGAGGGAAGACAAATTACCTAGTTCATGTGAAATAAACGTTGAGATGCAAATGAAGCAAAAGATGAGGAGGACACCCTAGATTAAAAGATTTGGGGATTTGAAAGCGTAGGGTATTTGATCTTTTGTTTTAATTTCTCTGATTTGACGAGAATGAGCGTAGTACGTTGAAACGACACCGTAGCGTTATATGTTGGCCGTAACGTAAGCCCGGAAGGCTGTTCGATTGAGTGGCTGCCACCCCTACAACGAAAATGGAACGGCGGTAAAGTGACCAATCAGATTTGTCATGGACAATACTGTATATTATAGGGTAAGGCTCCCTTAAATCAACTTAATTCTTATTTTATAATACCAATTTATCATATCTTACGTTTTATAAATTAACAAAATTAAAGATAAATTCATAATTAAATGCGTGACAGTAACAGCATTGTCATATATGATTCGGTAAACAAATTTAATGAATACAGCACTAATCTATAGATTAAGAATCTGTTCGGCTCGAAGAAACAAACAAGGCATCTAAACACAAAAGCATAAACTTTACTTGACAATGATATGAAGGAAAATCTTGTCTAAAATATCAACAATTTGAAGAAAAAGAACTCCTCTTGCCATGCATGGAGAGAAGTCGGTAGTAGTATTAGATTGTTATATAACTAGCACTTACAACTAAAGATCACTCATTTTATCAACACTGTACAATAAAATGAAGGAAATAAATTTGATTAGCAACTCCAAGGCCAAAGAATATTAAGAATGATCAAGTCAGATTTCTATGTCTGCAAGCAATATGCCAATAGCTGTTCCCAGTTCAACACAGAGTGGATTCAGGCCAGGTTCTTCTAAAAGGTTGTGTGCAGTAAACCCATAATAGATCTGGAACTGCCCTTGAAACTTTCTGAAACCACCATACTGATGCAAACTTATGAATCACAAAGTCAGGAATATAATAAATTGGGTAAGTTCAATAATAATAATAAAATAGATGAATAGCCTATTACAACAGAAAACTCACAAAAAACTAATAGCTCTGTGCCTAACTAACAAAACTAAATCATATTTAGTAAAGCAGCTCTGGCACTAAGAGGCTCTGAAAGGTCATAGCAGGCTGATTCTAAAGATAGGCTATAAGAGGCAAGGCTATCAACAACTGAATTCTCCTCTCTAGAGACATGCTGCAACCTGCAGACAACCCAAAAGCAGGGTAACAAGGGGGTCGCAGTACTTCATTTGCTGCTGAAACACAGTCACCAAACCAGCAAAGCAATATTCCACCATGATTGTCATAGAAGCTAAATTTTGAGCTTCTCTTACAAGTTACAAGCTCATTTCGGGTCAAAATTAAAACATGTTTTAAGGAAACCAGCCAAACACCTAATTTTCATGTTGGAAGTGATTTTTTAGTTTCCAACCTCAGAAAAGTGTTTTTGGGTCTCAGAGTAGAGGTGCCAAATAACTACCGTGTGGAAATTACCTTCGGATGAATACATATCAAGATACTGTGAATTGAAAATACATTTCCATTTTACATCAAGCCCTTAAAGATGAAATTACAGCATAAATATGTGTTCCAAATTTAAAAAACAAAAATAAAAATAGAGGATGGCGATCCTTGCAGCAAAAGATAAAACATAGTTCTACAGTCTCACAGAAGTGTGTCAGTACACAACTGTGGACTTCCTCCTGCTTAAATAGCAAGTAGAGGCACTCCTGTAGTGCAGATAAGCAACAAGTAGAGGAACTCCTTTAGTGCAGATAAGTAACAAGTAGAGGCACTCCTTTAGAGCAGATAAGTAGCAAGTAGAGGCACTCCTTTAGTGCAGATAAGTATTATTTTGATGGAACTGCTGTAAGGCACACTTACGAGATGGCAAAACCGCAATCCACAAAAGGGTGGCAAATGTAACAGATCACCAGCCCATCAATGTTCTTCTAACTTTCTCTACAATTGTACTTGTTGCATGCCTATTTGTCAATGGAAATTCACGACTATCATCCAAAAGAAATCTGTAGACTTCCCACTGGCAAACTAAAGTTGAATGCCTTACAATTTCGGCCTACACATCAACAAAGAAGATAATGAGAGACAGAGAGAGAGACAGAGAGAGAGAGAGGACATGCCACAAAAAGACAAGAAACTCATATCAAAACTTACTGCAAAAATAGATACTCCTAATTTCTTTAGCGCTAGTGTGACATCGTAGAATACAAGGGGCCTTCCCTTTCCAGATAATTCAACTGGATTAGCAACTAGGAGTTCAGTTTCGGGGCCCCTGTTGGCAATGATCACTCGCAATGGGTGAAGCATCTCTTCCTTTAATCGAGAACACAACGCAACCTGACTTTCAGTATCCACAATCTTTTTCCCATCTGCTTGCTGAATAAATAGGTCCAAATTTCGGAAGCCTTTCACACTCAAAGAGAATCTACCATAACAGATCTACATGAGAAACAACAGACTTACATCAGTAAACTTCTAATTGCAAATATGAAATAATTGTTCCTAACCTAGTAGCAAACATAAACAACACATTAAATAAAGGTAGTTCTTAGCATTGACAAGGAAAACAAAAGATTCTTGGTATAGTTAACTCTATGTCAGAGTGGCTGTCTGCCTGGAATCTATCCTTGTATGTTGAGGCAACCAAAATTGTCAAAGAACAGAATTGCAAGCATCATGAAAAAGTACCTGAATATTGCAATCTTTGGAAGTCCTCAGAATGTCATAAAAGAGGCCCTTTTGGTCAGCAGACTGTATTTGCAGCAACGTATGGACAGGACTCAATGAATTATCCACTGTAATACTGGCCTTTTCTACTGCTTTCATATTGGAGCTGAGAGCTTTTGGACAGGTTTCCTCATCTCTCAGCTGATAGCTAAATAGTTCTTCAGCAATGGCTGGTGGAAGAGAAGAATTCCCTTCTAAACTTCCGAATTCAGGCCCTGCCAACTGAAGCTCACAGGTGATACAATACTCTCCTAAAGCAGCCATCAGATGCTCACATATGTCATCTCTCCTCTGTTTTGTGTGTAACAACTCCCTAAAATTATACGGGTACCAAATAATGAAGGTCATTTCTGATCTGATGTATAATCAACAGTTCTAAAAAATTATTTCATCACATCATGTACATTCTGGAACTACACAAGTCATTATTAAAATAAAAGACTCCTAAGTTTGGTTGGAATAATTGTCACAAAACTCAAAAAGTTAACAGAAGAAATATAAAACAATGACAAACCAGAATGCATATGCACTGTGCATAATCAAGCATTTGCAAGCACGCTTGTAACAGGAACGTGTACAATTAAGTAAACATGGAGAGTTCCTGATTATTGTAGAGAAACCTGAACCACACTTTTCCCTTTAACTGATAAGCAGTGTGCAATATGCATAAAGAATAAAACAAATATAAAAATGAAATCACGAACCATCTGTAACTGGGTATTGAGAGGAGGAAATGATAGTGAAAGAAACAAATTTTTGGTAGCTAATTAAAATTTATAACCACAATATTGATATGTAATTTCTGAAGGTGCAAAAAGCTCACATGCAATCTGTGATGAAGAAGAGGTCCAAAACTTTGCCATCTGGGGTTGGCATAACTTTTACTCTCTGAATTACAGTTTCAAGCTCACAGAGGACTTTGGTGACATCTACATGTTCAGAAAACAATGAAAACTTATTTATTACTTAAATATATAAACAATTGAAANAAAAAAAAAAAAAAAAAAAAAAAAAAAAAAAAAAAAAACCAAGAACAAGTAATGAGAATGTATCATTCTGACCATGTAGCGAGCCTTTCTGGTCATGGCACCAAAACTTTAACAGGTAGAGTGGAGAAGGTGAGGGAACATTAGACTGCTGATTGAGGTCAAAGGAAAAGAAACAAGAAGATGGGCACGCAGAGATAAGCCGATCCTTCAAGCTTTCCCAATCAACCTTCAGTGAGGTATGGTGTGGAACGACCCACAATACTATATAGCACCATCTTCCATCCGTTGAAAAGTCTACACCACCCATAAACCCAAATCTAAATCATAATCCAAAAAAATTCCAAAAAAACATAAAATCAGAAACCGAAAATTTCAACTGAAGCAGCAAATCGATTGAAGTACCTCCTTTTGTAATGCAAAGGCCGAACTGGAGGATAATTCTACAGAGGTCGCAGCCCAGTCCAGCCTTGTCTGGACAATTGACCGTCAGAACACAGGGCTCGTCGGGACTCTTGCCCTGCTGAATCACAACGACGTCGTCCCACGGAATGCCCATGGCTGGAATTTCAAAAATGAGCCGCGGAAATAGCTGGCCTAGAGAGAGAGGGAGAGAGATGGCAGCAGATTTGGCTATGGCATAGAGGTAGCTGAGGGGCGTCCCGGCCGACTTTGTTTGGTTACAGGGGGCTTAGATGTAAAATCTCGACAACGACGGGTGTGGGGGCTGTCGGTTTTGGTAGGACCGACAAAATGATTATGTCCACGTCAGATATTTTAGCGGTCTTAGGAAGCCGCCGGGCCCACCATATAAAAGTTTTATTTTTTTCCCGCAATTAAAACATTCTTTTATGCCGCGAAATAAATTCTTTAACAAAATTATTGCGGATTTGCGATCGATATTGAAATGGACGTCGGAACAAACACTGACCGCTACTTTCTTTTGGCCACTACTGACTACTACTTCAAACAGAAAAAGATACTTCATTGAAAATTACAACACCGATCCGAAGATTCCGAATCGCTCAAAACCCGATCCCTAAATTTATGGAAATTACAAATTTAACCCCCAAATCCATACAAGGTCCTGCCCTGCCTCTTGAGGGCATAGACAACGTCCATGGCGGTGACGGTCTTCCTCCTCGCGTGCTCGGTGTACGTCACGGCGTCGCGAATCACGTTCTCCAAGAAGATCTTGAGGACTCCTCTGGTCTCTTCGTAGATGAGACCGCTGATACGCTTCACGCCTCCTCTCCTGGCTAGCCTGCGAATTGCTGGCTTCGTGATCCCTTGGATGTTGTCCCTCAGAACCTTACGATGTCGTTTGGCTCCGCCCTTGCCCAAGCCCTTGCCTCCCTTTCCACGACCCGACATCTTCGAAGCTCTTTGTGTTTTTTTCTTCTTTCGCTGTTGGAGTTTCAGATAATGTGTGTGCTGAGAAGTGAGGTGGGTACTTGATTTATAGCATGGTTTTGGATTTAAGGGGTAGAAGGAAGGTTTTTAATTTGGGCGGGAGTGATAGCGATGGTGATCCGCGGCTTTGGTTTTGCGTGATTTTCAGACGTTGATAAGATGGGATCGACGGTGGGTGTTGCTTAGGGATATGCGAGGCACGGATCGCGGTTTTGTTTTATGGCGGGGTTTCAAAAGTTGTTGACAGGTCATGAATTTGGAAATTGAAAAGGGGTTTTGGTATTCACGTTTTGAATTAAAAGGGTCATTCCCGCTATTTTAAAATACCATTTCTTTTGGTGGCGAATGCCGTTTTTGCGCGGATAAAAAATAAAGTAAATAATTGAAAAGTTCATTTTAAAGTTTAAATCATTAATAAATATAGAAAATTATGGTTAAAACTTAAATACCAAATACCAATACCAATTAATATATTTTCACATGTTAAAAAGGTCTATCTATCAATAAATAAATGACTTTATAAAAAAACATGCTCTTAAATTGACAACAACAAAAAAACACTATGTGCACATAAGGCATTGTACAATAACGCTACTCATTGTTTAACAATAATTCTATAGCGATAATTCTTGTTTGACAATAACTTTGCAATGACAAATATTATAATAGTTGTTGTGACACAAAGAGTATTTTGTGTGTTTTATATTATTTTTTATGAATTTTGGCATGCTCATGTAGAAAAAAAAATATTTATTTTGTTCATGCCTTTTGTGTAATTGTTAAATTTGTTTCGTGCTCAATGCATTTTTTCATTAAAGTGAGATCGGTTTTTTGTGGGTGAGTCGACCATCATGGTAAATTTACACAAGGGAAATTACCAAAATAGTTCACTTATTGTTCCACATATCTCGGTTTGGTCCATGAATTTTTTTTTCGCCAGTTTGATCCATGAATTATTTGCCGTTTGTCATTTTGGTCCATTTCGTTAAAATTTCATAAACAACCATTAAATGAATAAAAAAATTATCAATTTCGTCCCAAGTTTTTCAGTTTTTCTTTTTATTTTTGACCCAACTTTTAACCTATCAAATCTTAACCAATCTTATACTAGTTTTCAAGCTATGAATATCCTCTTTACAACCATATAAAAAGTACTCAAAACAAAGCTATAAATTTCTAGATAATATAATCACAAAGTAAGTTATTTGAAAATGCAATTTTTCCATAAATTTCTAAATTTTTGAATTTTCTTCCAATTTCAATTTCCTTCAAATTCAATACCTCAAATCAATTTCTTAGGCTACTAGAAACACGTTTATAGTCTCACAATTCATCACCCAACCATAAATCAAGCTAGAAATCAAAATCTCAATTAAGAACATAAAACCCCAAAACCAAAAAATTAATAAATACACCTCAATCTGAATTCTCCTTCAATTCTCTTCTTTGTGACCCAAATAACCTCAAAAATGAATGTGAATTGAAGGAAAAATTCGGGTTAACGTGTACTTATCAATTTTTTGGTTTTGGAGTTTTATGTTTTTTATTGAAATTTTGATTTCTGGGTTGGTTTGAGTTTGAGTAATGGATTGGAAGACTTTAAACATGTTTCTAGTAGCCTAAGAAATTGATTTGAGGTGTTGAATTTGAAGGAAATTGAAAATGGAAGAAAATTCCAAAATGTAGAAATTTTATGGGAAAATTACAGTTTCAAGTAGCCTACTTTGTAATTATTTATCTAGAGTTTTATAACTTCATTTGGAGTACTTTTTATATGGTTATAAAGAGGATATTCATAGCTTGAAAACTAGTATAAGATTAGTTGATTTGGTTAAGATTTGATAGGTTAAAAGTTTGGTCAAAATTAAGAAGAAAAACTGAAAAACTCATGACAAAATTGACAATTTTTTCCTCTATTTAACGGCTGTTTATGAAATTTTAACGGAGTGGACCAAAATGGCAAATGGCAGATAATTCGTGGATCAAACTGGCGAAGAAAAAAATTCATGAACTAAACTAAGATATGTGGAACAATAAGTGGACTATTTTGGTAATTTTCTCTTTACACAATGAGCTTAAAAGAAAAAAGAAACCCTTTTTATTACTATATTTTGTATTTCAATTTGTTTTTTGTTTTAATTTAAGAAATAAATAATATAATTAAGGTCGCAATGCAATATAACTTAAGTTGCAAATACAATATGTCAATGATCATTTGATATAGCGGGTCGTACTCACAAAGATGAGTTTATGAGTTAATATCTCATAAGCAAAAGTTGTTGATAATAATATATACAAAAGTACAAACGTAATATAGTCAATGAACAAATACAATTTAGTAAAGGTGTAAATGAAATATATTACAAATACAGATTGATAATAGTCACATAACTAAGTAATATATGATTTGATTACTCTTTTATAGAGGGAATCTTTCAAAAGTAATATAAAAAACAAACAGTTTTGACCGTAAAATTACATTGTAAAATAAAATGGAAAAGAGAGAATACATCTAATATTCCTCATATAATTTAGTCATTCATGGTACAAAGACAACATAGTCAATAAGCTCAAGTACAAACACAATATAATTAATAAACAAACCTAATTTAGCCAACAAACATAAATAATATAGTTACTATACAAACAATATAGTCAAGATATGAACACAATTTAGTTATACTATTTTTGTTGCCTTTGCCTTTCAACTGAGTTGTAGTCAAGTTACCAATACAACATAGTCAATGTATTAACACAATTTATGATTACATTACCAATACAAGAGAATAAATTTATAGTAATTTAGAAAGATTATATGTTTTGGTGAAAAATAAGAGAGATAACATTGAATATCACGTATTAGTTATTACATTATTTTTCGGTAAGTACTCCCGCGACTGGTGCAGGGTCAAAATTGGCCCGCCATAATTTGCGTACCAAACGGCAAACACCATTGTTCTGAGTTATCAACCCAGAAAACGAGGACAAATGGGTCATTTCCTCGCTGACAGTCTACATTCGCTTTTAACAAACCCTATCCAGCCCAAGAAGCGTTTCGCAACTTTCTGTTTGGCCAGCGAGAAAGAAATCAAATTATCAAACAAAGATGCGAAAGTTTGATCCATGGCCCGTATTCTTCAAGCGTGAGTGGAGGCGAAACTGGCCTTTCCTGGTCGGCTTCGCCATAACCGGTACACTCATCACCAAATTTTCTCTCGGCCTCACTGGTACTCTCTCCGTCCCTCTCTCTCTCTCTCTCTCTCTCTCTCTCTCTCATGTATACGCATCTACATATGTATAAATTTTGATATTGTTTCCGGTTGTACAAATTTTGCAGAGGAGGACGCAAAAAATTCTCCGTTTGTGCAGAGGCATAAGAGGTACGTCTCTCAAATCTCAATCCCTTATAAATTTGTCTTATGGGTTTATTCTGTTCAATCTCGCAACCAGCAGTGGATCTAAATTCTGATGGTCACTGATCTTCTTATTTGCTTGTAATATGCATTTTGATTAGCTGAATATGAAATTAATGTGGGATATTTTTTTGAACAAAGAAGAAATGCTTTTGGTTATATTGCTGAACGAGATCGTTTTTGTTCAGTACTTGATGTTTTATGGTGCTGGGTTATATGTGGAAATGGGGTGCGAGTGCATATTGTGTAGGCAACTGTGATTGACTGAACCTTCCCTAAAGTCATCCATTTTGGAAAGACTTACTTTGCTTTCCCTGAAATGTTAAATAGGCTTTTTGACCATCCATATTAAGCTATTAACTCTAGCAGCACATGTATTGTATTAATGAATATAGGGTTTTATCATATGGGATGATTATTTTGTCATTGTGGGTTTGTCTTTTGCCAATCTGTCATTAGCTAGAGTAGAGTGGGATTGATATTGATCAAGTTGCATAATCAATACTCAGTGATTTCTATAAGTGATTTGCATTTCTTTTTCAAAATTGTTCATTTGGAGTAGAAAAGAAAAACCCATGAAGATGTCTAACCATAATTGATCGCTTGTCATGTGCATTATGGATATATATTTTGATGCGTGATAGTTAAAGTGCAATATATGAGACTCTTCCCTGCATCTGATAACTTCTGTAAAAGTGGAAATTATATGCATTAGTATAGATGGAGAGTATGTTTCCTCTGTAAGACAACAATGTGTGATGCCCCCTCATTGTTGTTGATCACGTATACTTATCAATGCACGGCTTGTAGTGATCTGGATGTTCCACAATTGAAAATCCTCACTTGGTTGTTTTGATAGAAAATTACTATCTCAGTTACCACAGAATTCAAACTGTGTATTTGTGTTCAATCAGCTGCAGTGCAGTGAGCTTGCTCGACGGTGCATACTATAGTTTTGTTCTCAAAATTGCTGTGAATATGTACAGATGCCATATTTGATTAAACTATTGATGAAAAGTTTTAAATGAACAAATTGGCTAAGGTTTTTACACCACTTACTGCAGATTACAACCCATTACCAATAAACTCTTAGTTTTGAAAAGTCACGTAGGGAATAAATTTCTTTTCATGATTGTGTGTGAAAGCATGATGCTCTTGTACTACAGTGAAGTAAGATTGCATATAAGCTACAATTTTTGTATATTCATCAATAATGGCCGGTGAAGAAGTTATTATGTTCTCTATATGTGCTTGGTAAGAAATGCAATTTGTTGATAGTGTCAAATAATTTTTGTGATTTTAGGTGATTCGTCAAATGCTTGGTACTCAGTCTCGATCATCGTCAGTTGGCCAGACGTGGAAAGGCTTTTAATAAACGTTTAATTTGTTATTTTCTGATCATTTGCTTTCTCATGAAAACCATGGATGATTTGTTCTAATTTGTTAAATGTATGCTGCTGGATGCTGCGGTTGACAGTGAAGTTCAATCTTTGCAACTAAGAATGTCTTGTATAATGGCATAGATGAGTGAAGAGTGATGATAAATTTGCCTCGGTAATGGTTCAACGTCACTGGGACTTCTGCTCCATTTTTGTGACAAGTCTCTTTCTGGAAAGCACGTGTGGATAAAATATAATCAAAGATAAAAGAACGGATATTCATAGTTTGAGCCAAGTTTAAGTCCTTTTGAACCAAAACAAAAAAAAGTTTCAGTCCCTCTAATTTCAATTTTTTATAACATTTTCCAAGTGAATCGGTTTTTCAACTAATGAACACCCTAGTCGGGCAAGAAATATTTGTGATTATCCAACCTCTGCCTTGTCATAAGAAAAAAGGAACAAATAATAATAATTATTATTATTTCTTTATATCCGGCCAATCATTTTTCAAGTTTAAGAAGGAACAAGTAAGGGTGGGCATTTTTACAGTAAAACCACAGGATTGAATCAAACCGCTCTTAAAAAAATGGTAAAAATTGTGTTGACTTTTTTGATCAAACACCGTTATAAAAACCGAATCAAACCGTCCTTAGTAGGTGTAGGTGTCGGTTTTACACCTAATAAAACCAAGTCGAACTAAACCGCATCGTAATTATAATTTTATAAATATATATGGTTTATATATGATTTTAAATTAAAAAATGACAAAAACCATTATTTATGGTTTATTGTTTAATTTTTTTGGATTTTGGATTGCATTAGAATTTGGAAAGTGTAAACTGTTAATTATTAAACACTATTAAACATATTTAGAATTTGGACTTTGTATTAGTGTATTACATGTATTTGTTACTTTTTTAGTTGTTAGTATTTTCTTCTTTGGGCTAAAAAATTGCTCAAAAACATATTTAGGTTAAAAAAATGCTCAAAAACATATCAAATTGTTTATAGGCCTAATTGTTCATCCATAATACCGAACCAAACCGTAATCGTATAAGGTTTGGTTTGGTTTAATTTTCCTCTAATTTTTGTAGTGCAATACACCGAACCACACCGTTTATATATTTATAGTGCGGAGCATGATTTTGCACATATCACACCGCGCCCACCCTTAGGAACAAGTCGTATTTAGCAAAATGAGAAGTTAAAAAAAAAAAAAAACTTAGACTAGAACATATATGTTTCTTGTGATTTCTTTAGTATCAGTCAAAAGAAAAATGTTTTCACTTGTGGTAATGCTTGACTGCTACAAGAAAAATAAACGTGGACAACCAGACAAACCAAGTGAGCCGTCTTAGCTCAGCTGGTAGAGCGCATGGCTTTTAACCATGTGGTCGTGGGTTCGATTCCCACAGACGGCGTTTTGACTAGTTAATTATAATTTTTTATTTTCTTTTAATTTTAAAAAACGAGATGAGCCATGGCTGATTATCAATTTATCACTGAGGTTTGCTTATCACTTTGTTTGCCCAAACTCCAAACACCACCCTTTAAAACCTCCCAACTTATCCACCAGCAAATCCAATACCAAAACTTCAGTGAGCCATCTCAGCTGAAGAAGCAAAACCCTTATAATAAGCTTTTTTAGCCAAAAATGGCGGCAGCTGCAGTAGCAGCGAGAATAAACTGCTTCTTAAACCCCATAAACGCCTTCAACTCCAAAACCACCGGTCTCAGTACCCACCTCCAGTTTCGACTATCAAAAAGAAGACCAAGAGCTCCTATGTTTTGCACATGTGCCTCTGTTTCTCCCCTTCAAGACGGAGGCGATGCTGACCCTTTTGTCCTCACTACTCCGCTTTATTACGTGAATGCCCCTCCGCATTTGGGCAGTGCTTACACCACCATCGCCGCCGATGCCATTGCCCGCTTTCAGAGGCTGTTGGGGAAGAAAGTCATTTTCATTACTGGCACGGATGAGCATGGTGAGAAGATTGCAACTGCTGCTGCTGCTCGTGACTCCACCCCAGCTCAACACTGCGACCTCATTTCACAATCTTACATATCACTCTGGAAACAGGTGTTTTCTTTTGCCCACCTTTGGAAATTTACTATTTTGTTTAATGGGTATTTATATTCTCTGTTTTCACTTTTTGTTTGTTATTTGATGATTGCAGTTAGACATAGCTTATGACAAGTTCATTCGGACTACTGATCCCAAGCATGAAGCAATTGTCAAGGAGTTTTACTCCAGGGTTCTTGCCAATGGAGACATTTACAAGGCTGACTATGAGGGACTTTATTGTGTCAACTGTGAAGAGTATAAGGTGCCCTTTTATTCTATTCAAACTTGTATCTCTGAGTGTACAATTTCTGTATTCCCTTTAGTTTTGGATAACCTCAACTCAATTTGACTTGCCTACTTTCTTGGGTTTAGATGGTTGATTGTATTACCTGTATTTATGACATAATTATGTTGAGAATTCTATTTCTGTTCTTTTCAGTTTAATATCATTCTTATATGCAGTGTATTTGTTTGATATTTCGTACTTATCTGCTGAGTTATTATCTCAGGAATAGTTTGTGTTGTATGCTTAATAATTGGTCTCGTATCATTGGTTCTAAATATTCTGCAGGATGAGAAAGAACTGCTTGATAACAACTGTTGTCCTACACACCTAAAGCCATGTGTTGCACGGAAAGAGGATAATTTCTTCTTCGCATTGTCCAAGTATCAAAAACCACTGGAAGAAACTTTGGCACAAAATCCAAAATTTGTACAGCCTTCATTCCGTCTTAATGAGGTCAGTGAAACAAAGCCAAAGCACATTGGTTTACTTAAGTTTAAACTGTTTCTTTATATATGCAAAGATAAATGTAAATTTCTCGTAGTTCCCAACAAGAGATAGAATTTGAGATTTCTTCTGCCTGGCTTCCCTATCATACCTAGACTAAGTTGTGTTTTGCCATTTATTGAATGTCAAAGCTTGCTAGAAATGCATTTAATAGTATATTTTTTCCGGGTTTTTTTCTTTTGAGTTTATCACTTTGTGAAGGCAAGGTTCATAATAAAAAAACGAACAATTCAGCTCTACTGAGCATCTTCAAGGAAACAATCTGAATTGCTGATAACAAGATCTATAATCTACACAACAATAAAAGCCCCATATTAACAAACATGTAATGAATATAATTGATTATTCTTTTCTTTTTCCCCCTTGCTGTTGTTTGACATAGGTGTTAGCTGTAGGCAATCTTCTAGGAGTAGGTGCAATTCCATTATTGTGATGCCCGGGTCCACGAAGTGGGTTTGGGTGATTTCTAGGTATCAAAAAAAAAAATCTCTGTAAAGTCTTATAGTTGCAATCATGCTCTATAAATTATTTTAATTCTGTAAGTAACTAAAACATGTTTTTCCTTTTCATCAAGGTGCAAAGTTGGATTAAAGGTGGCCTAAGAGACTTCTCAATTTCACGAGCACTAGTGGATTGGGGCATCCCTGTTCCTAATGACAGCAAGCAAACAATATATGTTTGGTTTGATGCTCTCCTGGGGTAAAGTTCCCCCTCCCTCCCGCCCCATTTCCCCTATATAATTGATCCCCTTCCCTAATATAACTCATAATCATGGTATGATTAGTGTGTTTTCATTATTTCCCATATAATCCACTTTTAGCTGACATAGATTAATAACTAAGCTTTTAGAGAGCTGTTTGCTAATACAAAGCAAATATAAGATTGAGAGTGATCTCTGTTTTTTTTTTTATGCATTTTTTTTGTTTTAACAATATTTCACAGTTATATATCAGCACTATCAGAGGATATGGAGCAACCTAATTTGGAAAGAGCTGTTTCATTAGGGTGGCCTGCCTCGCTACACTTGATTGGCAAGGTATGATAATTTCCGTGCTTTGTAGATACACTTTTTCCAGTTCGCAAGTATCTATTACTTCTCTTAATAAGCTATCCAACTTGATTTTGTGTTGTTCTTCTGCAGGATATTTTACGTTTCCATGCAGTTTACTGGCCAGCTATGCTAATGTCTGCAGGACTGAGCCTTCCTAAGATGGTGTTTGGCCATGGATTCTTGACAAAGGTATTTGAGCCTAGTATATATTTATGGTTTCTTCCGAAACTAGCTGCACCTGTAGCTCCATTGTCTGATAGAATTCCTCATAGAGCTATTGGTATAAGAATCCTAGAAGGTTCTTTAAATCTGTTTTCAAGCATTGCAACTGGTATAACAGTTTTACCCTGTTTCTGCCAAAGCAGTAGAAGAAGCTTCTCAATTTACTAAGTCCAGTTATTGTTCTATAGTTGACATTGTCTTATTATTGGGATGTGTCAAAACCACATTATTGAAGTGTACCTCTCTGAAAAGTGAGATTATTGATGCTCATCCAACTTAATATGATAGCAGTAGTGCGAGTGAGCGGGAATTTTGACATGCATGTAATTTTATTTCATGCAGCAATGCTTTTTATTTTTAAAATTTTAGGATGGTATGAAGATGGGGAAGTCGCTAGGGAATACAATTGAACCAAATGATTTGGTTCATAAATTCGGGTCTGATGCGGTCAGGTACTTCTTCCTCAGGGAGGTGGAATTTGGTGGTGATGGGGACTATTCAGAAGATCGCTTCGTCCATATTGTCAATGCTCATCTTGCCAATTCAATTGGTATCTTTGCTCGGTGTTTCTTTACCATTCTTTTTGGGTTAATAATTGGTACTTGTATTGCTATTTTATTCTTTATTGAGGACTAAAGTTGTCTATTCTTTGCAGGAAATCTTCTTAACCGTACTCTTGGGCTTCTTAAGAAGAACTGCCGATCAACTTTGGTGGTTGATTCAAGTATTGCAGCTGAAGGAACTACATTCAAAGACACTGTGGAAAAGTTGGTAATGTTTTCATCAAATTTTCTAACACCATTTTATTATCCTAGTATAACAAATTACTTGATGTAGGAGGTGGCTTAGGTTTGCAAGCCATGAAAACCCTTTTGCAATGACGATTCATTTTTTTGGTTTAAGGGAGATCATGATCCTATGTTTCACTGCTTGCAACCTTTTACCCCAGTTGTCCTAATGATTCTGTACTTTTATAGGTTGAAAAAGCTTGTGTTCATTATGAAAGCCTCTCGCTATCGTCAGCTTGTGAGGCTGTGATTGAGATCAGTAATGCTGGAAATTCCTACATGGATGAGCGTGCACCATGGTCTCTCTTTAAGCAGGGGAATGCTGCAAGTGAAGCTGCTGCAAAGGTTTTCATATATTATAATTGATGGCTTTAGTCTGTGTCAATTCCAGGTTTAACATTATGATTGGTGGCCAATTCATAGTGCTTTCTTGCTTTTTGTGCAGGATCTTGTGATAATATTAGAAGCAATGAGGATTATAGCAGTTGCATTATCCCCTGCAGCACCAAGCTTATGTTCGAGAATATACGAACAGCTTGGCTACTCAAAGGATCAGTTTGATGCTGCTACCTGGGTCTCTCTTGGACACTCGTATTTGTATTCATGTATTTATGTGTGATGCATACTATCCAACTATTTGTTTTATGAACTAAAATGTAGTTTTGCATTGTAGAGTGACACCAAGTGGGGTGGGCTAAAGAGTGGTCAGGTCATGGCGCAACCTAAACCAATCTTTGCAAGGATTGAACCCGAACAGAAGAGGAAATTAAGGCTGAAGCAGCAAAAAGGGTGGCCAAAAAGGACAAGTTACCTCGGGCTCAACAGGTGGTAGAAGCTTAAAGCTTCATACTTGAATGCCATCTCTACCCCTCATTCCATTTTCTTTCGTCGTCTCCTAGAAATTACATAGGATCACTAATTACTTTGCAGCTTCTTTTGCTAAAGATTACATTCATTGTTTAATGGCAATAATCATATCATCTTTTTTTCATCTTATATTTTCCAGTAAATCGGTTTATCTTTCAAACGTGCGACAACCCGTACTTTATGTCATCTTTTGGCAGGGTAACCATTGGAAACTCCAAAACAAAACCCAAAACTTTAAATATTATTCTTTTTTCTTTTACCAAAAAAAAAAAATTTCATACAGGGCGCGCTTGGAATATCACTTTTTTCTAATAAGATGCTAATATGTTAACTATTTGGAGATTAAAATTTGAAAAACTAACAGTTTTTTAGCATTATTGATAACAAATAATACGAATTTTACCAAAAAAAAAAAAAAATTTCATACAGGGCGCGCTTGGAATATTACTTTTTTCTAATAAGATGCTAATATGTTAACTATTTGGAGATTAAAATTTGAAAAACTAATAGTTTTTTAGCATTATTGATAACAAATAATACGAATCAATTTACAATGCTTGATTCGATGACTTGTTTTGGCAGGATAACCATTGCCTAAAACAACTAAGTAAATGTCAAAATTAACTGATGCATTTTAGATATCCGTATTTGGGCATATTCAAAATCTTCCAACAAAATGCTTATTAAATAATTATAATCATCGTCGTATCATTTGGCATCTAAAATTTAATGTTCGAATTATTTTTGTATTAAAAAATTGTTGATAACGAATAATACGAATCAACTTATACAGGTTGGTGCCTGCTGCTGCTGAACACTGCCAGCCTAGATAACAAGACCACATAAAGAAGGTGAACGGTCATGGAGCCCATGAAACACGTCAAATTTTCTTGATATAAATTGAAATAACATCCAAATTGTTCAAGTAATGCCACAACTTAAAATAAAATTGTTATACCCTTATTCTTCTACTTAAACATAGGGAGTAGAGACGTGTCACACAGGGTGGAGGCAAGCAAATTTACAAAAATGCACCTCCACTACCCTCGCATTCTATGCTACACTCTGCACTATTTTTTGGGCACCACGAGTCTTTTACGGAAATCTTCCTCCATGAGGGGAAGACCCTCACGCAGCTTGATCTTTGGTTCCCATCCCAGCAACTCCTTCGCTTTTGTGATGTCCGGTTTCCTCTGGCGAGGATCATCCGGTGTGTTTTCGACCTTCAAAATCTCCACCTTAGGATTGATAAGCTGCAAGTCATGTGATCAAGTATTTAGTTTCCCATATAAACTTAACTATTCTCTGAATGAATGCAATTAATAAGCATGCCTTGCTAAATCCTAAACAAGAACAAAGCAAATGAGAGTGAATAGAAAACCAACCTCCTTGACAGTCTCTGCAAGTTCGAGCATTGTAAATTCACCTGAAGATGAAAGTGTGTTAATATTGGCCATAAATGATACTACTACATAGCTAAAATGCCTCAAATTTCATATGGTAACCTGGATTCCCAATGTTAATCGGCCCAGTGTTGTCTCCTTCCATGAGTCGAATAAGACCATCAACCTTCAACATTTAAAATGAAAGATTAATTGTAGAAACACCTACAAAGACAATTGAATTGTCCACATGAACATGATGTGTTTACCATGTCAGAGACATAACAGAAACTCCGTGTTTGTGTTCCAGGCAATTGAACGGTCAATGGATCATTACTACAGAAATGGACAACATATGTCAGAAGCAGCACAGTTAAATTGTGTAAAGAAAAACTGATCTCAGTCTGAAAAGAGGTGCTGTGATAACCCACTGGTTTTAAGCCTCAAATAGGTTTATAGAGCCCAAGTAATGCTTAGTAGAACCTACCGGATAGCTTGGGCTATGAAATTGCTCACAACACGGCCATCATCAATATTCATGCGAGGTCCATAAGTGTTGAAAATCCTAGCAATCCGTATCTCTGAGAAGGACCATTATTTAGTAAGAGAAGACAAAGAACAACCATAGAAGCAATACACATCCCAAGAAAGTTATCAAACAGATAGGAAGCATTAGAAGAAGAAAAGAGAGGTGAGGGGACCTATGCCATGTTGCCTGTGATAATCAAACATCAAAGTTTCAGCCACTCGCTTTCCCTCATCATAGCAACTCCTAACTCCTGTAGTATATTTTCCAACACACTAAAATAATTAATATGTGCCACAGTTGACAATGAGAAACCATAGCTCACATTATACCACAGAATAAATTGTATTACAATTCAATGGAGGGGATTTTAATAGACAAAGGTAAACCCAGAAAGATCATATACCCCCATCCCCTAAAAAGCAAAGGTAATGCAGGTATAAATTTATAAGTCATCAATGACTAGAATGAAAAGTGTACCAATTGGATTCACATTTCCCCAATAGCTCTCATCCTGGGGGTGAATAAGAGGATCTCCATACACCTCCGAAGTAGATGTAAGCAAAATCCTGAAATCAATCACCATACTATGAGAAACAAAACCACATCCACATTGGCAATGTCAAAGAAGACAGAACGGAGTCTCAAACCTTGCTCCAACTCGCTTGGCCAGTCCTAGCATATTCAATGTACCGATCACATTTGTCTTTATTGTCTGTTACACAAGAAATGTTCATAAATAAGACAACCATTCAACACAAAGATCAAAAGGAGAAGAGGTGGAGAAGCTCAGTTACAGCCATTTTCTGCTCAACTAAAAATTAAAGGTATCTGAAAACTGATATCTCAGTTCCCCTTAAAACACTATATTCGACTCTTTAATGCACTCAAACAAACATGGAAAATTCAATAGACACACCTTTACAGGATTGTATTTATAGAATATTGGAGAAGCAGGGCAAGCAAGATGGTATATTTGATCAACCTCAATTAGCAATGGCTCTGTGACATCTGCATGGATTAAAAGCAATAAGTTATCAATAAAACAAAGATATTAATGTCGATCTCTAAAACTATGAAAAGACCTAGCGAGCAAGCACTGTGATTCTTATCCACTTTAAGGAATATACACAATATCCATACTCCATAGACACACCCACGCACGCACAAAATAAATTAGACAGAAGCTTTTCCTCTCTTCTTTTTTTAATCAATTGAATAGACAGTAGCATTGTTAAAGTAAAAGAAAAAGGGTATTTGGTAATAAGGGGTCAACCCAATAAATGGGCAGCTTCAAGTGGGAATTACTGTGTAAAAATCAGAATATGACAGATTAAAAAGACATACCATGACGAATAAGCTCAAATCTTGGATGACCAATCCATTTCTTCAGGTTGTCCTTTGAGCCAGTGAAGTAGTTATCCGCAACAATCACCTGAAAAAAATAAAATATACAAAATACAGATATTTTATTGAAGCATGAACACTTGGGCATGTAAATTCTAGTTCTGTTTATGACCAAACTAAAAAAGGTTCACCTCGTTCTTTTCATTTTCCATCAGTTTGTCCACTAGGTGAGAGCCAATGAATCCAGCTCCTCCAGTAACCAAAATTCTCATATTGGCCTGCCATAAAATTAAAAAGCATTTGGATATAAAAAATTGCCACGAAAAATGGTAGAAAACAGCACATAAAAAACTGGCCAAAAAAAAAAACTGGCCAACTGTATGAAACAGTTGAAAAGTACAATAAAAAATTTGGCCAGACAGGTTACCTGAAAAAATTTGGCATTTCTTAAAGGAGAGGGGCTTGGTGGTGGCTTTGAAGCCGCTTGGTGATCTCCATTTGTTGCCATCGCTTAGATCCTTTTTTGAACTTCTGCAACCCCAAACAATCAAAACTTCTACATTTTAGATCAAATTCACAAACACCCACATATTATACACTCATATAACGTTATTGAACCAAAACACAATATCAGATTCGGAAGATAAAAAAACCAAAATTATGCAGTAACAGAGAGATACTTAAAACTACCAAACCCACAAACTCAAATTCGAAGAAAAGAAGAAGAAGAAAAACAGAGAAGGGTTTAACAACTATAAAAGAAATCGAAGGAAGAAAATATATATCTTTCCGGTTTAAAAATAAAAACTCAGATCACCTGACTGTTTAGAGCAATCCCCAATTCCCTAAACTGTTTCTGATATAAGCAAGTGTGGGATGAGAGAGCTTTATATACAGAATGCAAATATGCAATGGGTCAAACTGAGTTATAAAATAAATAAATGAATGATATTGGGAATTCAATAACCAAGAGAAAACAATCATTTAACTACCAAACTCTACCAAACTGAAGAGAGATGTACAATGCTTCAAAATCACGAAAAGTAGGAAGTCATCAAAGCTCCTCTACAACGAAACTCTACCCCACACTACAACTTCAGATCTGAAATCTAAATCTCACACTCTCATACATGGTTCTCAAACAGACCCAACAACAAAATAAATATTAAGGTTATTAAAATTAAATTGAAAATAATAAAATGGTGTTGGTCATCGCTGTAATACCTCAGACCGAATGACAACTGGTGCTTCTCTTTCAAGTGAAGCCTCAAAGATGTGAAATTTTGAGGTTTTTCCTAGACAACATAGAACACAAACATGTAAAACATAGTATATATTGTGTTGTGTAACTTGTGTTCCAGTGATAACCGAAACTCGCGGTGGTTCGAAGATTTGGAGGTTTTAGAAAATCGCATGCCACGTCATTACCTATATACTTCAAACACTTGCTCTCTGGGCTGAGTTACCGTGTGGTGACCCACACAATATGCTCGGTAGGCGACCAGTGAGGTTCAACACACCTTGTTTTGATGAATAATTTTAGTACAAGTCTATCCTGTATCAAATTATAATAGAAGATAAAATAGAAGTTGTCTCATACACAACTTGTCTCTCTCATTAACAAAAAAGATGACAAAGAAGAAAATAATCATTGCAATTCTATTATAATATAACTTCTAATCAGTTGTGTTAATATTCAATTATACGATTTTTTGTAAATCTTGAACGTTCAAATCCTGATAGTAATTGTTGCTTTTTTCAGTTTTCTCATATCTTGATAGTAATTAAACGATCAAATTATGAAAAAAGAAAGATGAATATCTATGTCATTATTGGTTTATACAAAAGTCACACACCCACAAGTAAACATTCTAATTTACCGACACTTAGTTTGATAATTTAGAAAAAAAAAAATTGATCGTCTCAGATATCATTTTTGATAAATGTACTAGATATTGAAGTATACTCTAAGAATTGACAACATGAGTAAACAATTAGCGTGTTTATATTAGGTCATTGAAGAAGCCAATAATCATATAGATACATTGTTCACATGTGTGATAGAGAAGATTAGAAGGAATAACGATTATTATCACTTATTTGTGCAAAATTAACACACTAATACAAGAACTAGTATACATGAAATTCATGAAAAAACCAATAACCTATATTAAAATAAAAAGCTAATTTTTTAGTCACAATAAAGTTATTGAGTAATACTCACGTTTATTGTGTGACAAAAAAAACGCCACCCTTCAAACAAAACCAGTTTGCAAAGTTTTTGATCGCATGCACCGGGAAAAAAATTTAAATATCAAACAACTCTTTTTAGCATTTTCCAACAAAATAATTCATAAAGCAACAAAAATGTCTAACCATAAAAAAGTCGAATATACCTTTAGCTTGGGTGGTCTGTGAAGCATGGGATAATTACTGCCTTACTGAGATTAGGCAGCCAGTAAGGACCGTAAATTGACAGAAGAAATTGCCACGTCAGATAGACATAAGGTAGTAACTACGGTCAAGCGGACGTATATGAAAAGTCTGTGAACGTCCACGCAGAAGAGTTATCCGCAGCGTCAGATCCAACGCATCGGGTTTGACTTCTTCATCTAAATGACCAAACTGGCAAGCAATGTTGTTATGGCAATTGGCATAGGATTGCACTGAAAAGAGTTGAACAAATGAAATTTATTACTGCAGAATGTACAACCTTGTGGCTGTAGTTTAGTGGTAAGAATTCCACGTTGTGGCCGTGGAGACCTGGGCTCGAATCCCAGCAGCCACACTTGTTTTTATAAATTTTGTTAATTTTTTTATTTACTCACATCTCAAATGGCCGCTATGGACGGCCCATATCTTTATATTCCATGGGTCAAATACTCGGGCCAGAAGTTGTCTTTTGCTTAATTGGGCCGGAGCGAGAAGGTTGAATAGAAAAGCGGTTCTTCTTCTTCTTCTTCTCTTTACTCTGCGTCGTTGCTACACTCGAAACTCGGTATTGGCATTGAAGATCTGCTCGCAGCTTTTGGCGTTTCGCGTCTGAATCTTCAGGAAGGTACGCCCACTCCACTTTCGTATATATAGTATTCTGATGAACACTCACTTTCGTATTTTTTATGATCTAAGAGCATGTATTAGGAATTACGTTTTTTTTCTTCATTTCTCTGTTGCTGTATGTGTAAAACCCTAGCACTTTGGTACGTTTTTCATTTTTGACCGATGCGCATGGAATCGAGATTCATAAATAGTTTAAAACTTGAGCAAACAATAGATGACGATCGCATAGCGGAGTGGATATCGCATTAGACTCCGGATCTAAAGGTCGTGGGTTCGAATCCCACTGCGATCGTGTTGCCCCTTTTACATATTTCCATTGTTTTGTTTTTCTCTGAAAGTTTGGATAATTAGAGTTAAGTTCGTCACTGGAAGACAATTTAGAGTTTTGTTTTATTTGTGGTATAAAAAATCTATATACATTTCTTGGTTCAAGTTGCTTGTTGGGGTTTTATTGCTATTATACATTTGTGGCTGATATATTTTAATGGGTACGACTGTTGGAGAATTTGGGAGCTTTAACTTCAATAGTACACTAGAGCTTTCATTCTTTTAAGGAAGTGGAAGATAAATATGATTCTAAAGGTGATGGTTACCATTTATCAAGTTATTCTGGACATAGATGTATCACATTTAGCATAGCTTTAGCTTCATCTATAATGATGACACAACATTAAGGTATCCAGGGAAAGTGATACTGTTTTTGTTGGTGCTAGGTATAGAAAAAGATTGGGAATATTCACTTGAGATGAGAGTAGAAAGTCTTTTTTTTGGTACAATCAAGATATTTTCACACTAAGAGATGGAAGATTCCTATTTTCATTGGTGATTTGTGAATTTTTATCAACAAGCAATGGGCCAATAGTAGTCAAATAATGTTAGGTATGATGTAGCATGTCAAAGACCATTGCGTGCTTTCTCTGCCTTCTTTTTACTGCAGTGCTTGCTTGCACTAAGGGCCCTGTAATTGGCAAGAGTATTATCTTAAAATCTCTCGATTAGTAAATGAGACAACACGGAATACTGAAAGTAGCTTTTAGTATGCCATTCTACACTAGAAATTGAGGGTTTTTATGATTGGAGACCGTTCAGATTCAGAGAATCAGAGTAGAGAATCCACTCTAAATTCAATTTAACATGGTTTTTCAACAATCAGGATCAGAAAATAGGAAATGATATGATTGAATATATTCAACCAAAAGAGGGCTAATAGAGGAATATATTCACAGTGACTGCAGATGCCTCTGCTCATGGTTTGATGTTTGCTATGAAGCAAAGTGCCTTTGCACCTGAACAAGATTTATGTAGATATGTGATTAGTTTAGAATTTGGATAAATTGGTTTGAAGAATATTTAATAGAAAATTGATATCTGACCATTCCTTCTCAGCCCTCATTTACTTTGTTTTTCACTGTGTAAATGGGCATTAGAAGATATATAGACCTGACCCTTCTATATGTATTTTTGGTGGTGTACGTGTACTTTGCAGTTCTATATTTTTCCTTCTGGCTTCTAATCTAGAAGAAACTTGACTGCCATGCGTAGTTTTGCATTGCGTATTTCGTACTGTAATACTAATTCATTGGATTCTGTTTGTTTTTCCACAGATGTTTGATGATCAAGACCTGGGGATTGTTGCCAACTTTCTTGGCATTTTTATATTTCTTCTGGTGATTGCTTATCATTACGTGACGGCAGACCCAAAGTATGAAGGAAACTGAAAATCCGGTGTTTTATTTGTTAATGGAGAGACCCTATCCACTTCCAAAAGAGCATGGATGATACTTGTATCATTTCAATTTTGTTAGCAGACCTAAATTAGAAGTTTGGTCGAACCGAAACTTTTGCTAATACTCTGTCCAATGATCATCTTCCTATTATATCCAATCTCATTACTGATAACATATGCACTTGTCTTTGATTGATACTTAATCATAATGATACTGTACTGATGCATATGAGCCCCATTGTAGAATCTACACGAATCTACGGTCGTATGTCGTCGGGGGCATGGTCACTGTCCTAAGCAAAACTCATTTATATGTTTAATGATGTAAGATGTTGCTTATTAGTCCATTACACAAGGTCTATATTGTCATGAACTGAAAAAACTCTTTTAACTAACATCACTCAGTCTTCAACATAGTTGGTACCCAATGAAATCAATTTTCTACGTTAAGAAGGGTCTTAGGTTGTCTTAATGTTATTTTTTATGTTATCAGAAGTGCCCCAATGTGCAGCCATAAGTATAACTAACCATGCAAAGCAAGTGAAGTCAATCAAACTTAGTAGTAGTGGTAGCAGTTAGCAATGCCTAAAGAATACATGACTCTCCTATATACACAGCCCATTAGAGTGGTCACGCACACACACGAATACACAACCAAAAAAAAGCTAGTCTACACCGCTGACCCCACACCCCATCTGCATCCCCATCAGTCAAATCCGTCTAAAAACAATCAGAGTACGGCACACGGTAAAAATTCAACACCCTGACGCACCCAAATATTATCCCTCCGTATTCTACATTCCCTCTCTCTCTCTCTCTCTCTCTCTCTCGCTAAAGATGAAATCGAGAGCCTTTGATTATGAAAGAGGCGACCCGAAAACCCGAGAGCAGAGACGAAATGCCCACGAACATAAACCCAGCAAATCCCAATGCGATTGCGATGTCCGCCTGTATGCAGAACGCGTTCCACGCCGTGCACGTGTCCATCCGTTTTAAGACCCTGGCCAACGCCGTTCCCGCCGAGTCCGCAGACAGTAACAGGTAGGCGAACACCTACAGGATCATAGCTCTCGAATTAGTCTCGTTTTAAAATTTCAAAAATTGAAAACCAGAACTGAGACTGAGAGACTGAGTGTTGAACCTGGTCGTGGCCGAAGTCGAACCAGACTTGTAAGACCTCGCTGAAGAGAGTGGCTCCTCTGGAAATTTCCCAAACCGAAGCTGCCATTTCGAAGAGGGAGTAGAGAGCCACTATTGCATTCGCTCCGACCACCAATCTGTCCATGTTTTTCGAATCACTTCAGGTAAATGTGGAGGACTCTTTGGTTACTCACAAAATGCAGGAAAATCGCACAAAAACAAATTCATATTCTTTAATTTCTTGGTGTGGAAACAGAGTTTCGAACAAGTCTGGTCTATTTTTGTTTTGTTTTCTCTGAAAAGTAAATCTTTTCGAAAAAGAATTGGCATTAATTTAAAGAAAAAATTGAAAAATTGAGCAAAACGGCGCCGTTAAAATTAAAAAACAAATCCACTGGTTTTCTCGGCAACCAAACGGAGTGAAAGAAGAAGAAAGTTGAGGAATTTGGAAATATGAATGAATATTAGTTACCTGAAGGAGTCGAAATGGTACCAGCGGGGGGAGTTGGTGCCGGTGGGAGAGCTGGTGAGCATGAAAATGAAGGAGGCGAGAGAGAAGCTGAAGGAGGCGAGGCGAAAGACGAGGATGAGGTAGTTGAAGCGCCTGAGCTTCTGTAGGGCCACGGTGGAGTGGAAAGGATGAGGATGATGGGTCGGGATCGTGTATGGCGCCGTCGCCGCCTCGCCGTTATGGGTAGCAGAAGCAGCCATGTGAGGCTGAGGGGAGCGCATGGTTTAATTAGTGCTGAGTTGTTGGCGGTGGAGACGTTGAGAGTGCGAAGAAATAATCATGAGGGAGAGTGTGGGTGGAGGAGTCACGGGAGAGAAGGCGAGAATTCCATGCGAATTGAGATAAGGCCCTCTCAGGGAAATAAAAGAAAAGCTAAAAAGAGTGTGTTTTAGAAACACAGGAAGTGAGAGAGAGAGAGAGAGAGACATACACAGAGCAGCCAGACAGCAGCAGGAAGAGTGTGGGGTAGTGTGTGTGTTTTAGTTTTAGCTTTTCTTTCTCTACTCTGTTTTTCTCCTTTTTCTTTTCTTTTTGCTTTTTTATTTTTTAGTTTCTCAGAACATCTTTTTGGTTTCAAACTGAGATAATCTTATGGGTTAAAGGCTTGAAAGCTTAAGGCCCCATACATGCCATAAGAGCATCTTGCCTGCAACACCCTCTTTTCACATCCAATGAGGCCATGAACAAAGAAAGGCCTTTAAATCAAAACTTGTACCATGCAAAGCAATCAATGTAAAACTTTTTTGAATTAAAATGCTTTTAATTATTTTCATGCACATCGTGTTTAAGGGGGTTAGCTTCAATGAAAATCCCGTGACAACATCATTAATTTATACAGACCATTTCCATGAAATCTGTTGCTCAATCCATATCATATCATATGCCACCAACTCTGTCCTTTCACATTCTTCTCTGGTCAACAAATCTATGATCCCCCCCATATCTCCCAAGTCCCAACAATCTACTAAGCGGATTTTAGATAGTTTTTGTTTCGAAGTATAAGCATTTGAGAATAAGTATGAGATGTTGGGATTGGTCCAGCCCATGAGGTTTAATTAGAATCTTCTACTTATTTCTAGTTAGTGCAAGAGGTTTAATTGAAGATCTAGAATCTTCTACTTGTTTCTAGTTAGTGCAAGAGGTTTAATTGAAGATCTAGAATCTTCTACTTCTTTCTAGTTAGTGCAAGTTGGCTAAAGTTTAAGAAGTTTGTAGAGAATTCTACAAGGCTTGGGTGGTGGACTTTTCTCCAAGTTTCTAGAAGGATCCAAGAGTTGGTGGACTTTTCTCCAAGTTGCTAGAAGGATCCATCCATGGCTATAAAAGGAGGATGAGGCTTGGCATTTAAGATCAAGCTATCAAGGCCTTCTCAAGGTCTTCAACTCAAGGTGTGAGAGTTCACTAAGGGAGTTGTGTGTGAGAGGGAAGGCAACTTAAGCAAGTTGTCTTCTCAAGGTCTTCAACTCAAGGTGTGAGAGTTCACTAAGGGAGTTGTGTGTGAGAGGGCAAGGCTTGGGTAGAGTAATCTTCTAGTTGAGAGAGGGTGTACAAGGGGTGTATCCTATTGGGTACAAGGGCTCGGGTTTGGGATTAAACTCTTGAGTGTAATTCTTGTACAAAGTTATTTCTCTCATGGTGAAGGAAACTCTTCGTGGACGTAGGCAGGATTTTGCCGAACCACGTTAAATTCTTGGTGCTCTCTTGTTTTCTTTTATTGGCTTGTGTATTTTATTCTTCCATCTCATATTTAATATTTGTCATGGCGAGGGGATTTATTCCCAACATGAGATTCCTTTTTTAGATGGGTCAGGAGTATTGGCCTATAGAAAACCTTTACAAAATTGTACATGTTCACATACCAAATTTTGTTCAATTTCGTTTCAACCAGTGTTTGATCAGAGTCTACTCTAACAAATTTTTCAGCACATCAACAATTACATATGATAAATTAGTGTTAGTAATGCAATATGATGAATTTTAATGTGAGGAGGTGGGGACTGGGAAGGGTGGTCGAGAGCACTGGCGAGGAGGGTGGTGCAGTGGGAGAGGTGGGTGGTCCGATGGTGATGTGGAATGGGAGTGTGGTCGAGAGAAAAGGAGGTGAGGTGAGGTGGGGTGGGGCTGGCTGGGCAGTGGACTGATTTTTTTTATATATATTTTAAAAAGTTATTATTATAATTTGAAAAAATAAGAAGTTTGGTGATGTGGCAACATCTCAACCATAGAAAAGGGATGAGATTAAAGTAGAAGAAAATGGATTAGATTAAAAGTCAGGGACCAGTCTGGTACAAAAAATTTGGTATAGGATCAAAGCAGCCTATGTTTGTTCGGCAACAACCCAAATATTTGACAACTCTCATCAGTTTAGTAAACAACCTTGAAGCAAATTTTCAAACATGTAATGAACTGGGGTCCAATCCCTTTGAATCAATGGTGGTGGGGTTCCAATATTAACAATGAAAATGCAGTCTACTCGGTCAATCATAATTCCATATTGACTTTTCAAACTAGAGGGCTTCTAGAAATATGAAAAAGGAAGTAAACAAAACCAGACCCAGCTCCCCAGTGTTACCTTTGTTTATGGAACCCACAGAAGAAACTGAAAAAACCACAAAGAGCAACAAAAAAATAACAATGTCTGCGCAAATACAAGAAAACAAAAAATATAATGGTTTGTATAAAACTCCAAAATCTAATTACTGAATTGGTGCATCAACAGCTGTTTCATTGAATGGAAGAAGGGTCTAGTTGCAAACAGCCCATTCCTCAAATAAAAACAAAAGCATTTCTTCTGATCAAAAACAAAAAATACAAAAGTATTTCTGGCCGCATGATATATAGTGATGTAATGAGCTATAACATTTCCTGTGACTTTCTCACACAGCGACCTACTTTCTTCCTGAACTCGTCCCTACTATCCCTCCATTCTTTCTGCAACACACAGTCAACAAAATTATAAAATATGTCAGCAAATGAACAACCTAATATATAAAATATAAGCTAATAAGACAAGCTATATATGTGCATCACCAGTAAATCAATGGTTTAATAACCACATCCAAGCCTGAATGGCATGTTCATATGTCCATTATTATGAAGTACCGAAAAACTGTTTAAACTATGTTTCTGTAAAAAGTGTTCTACAAATGAGAAAATTGAGACCAATTTTAAAGCTTAAAAATTATTTTTCCCGAAGGAAAGGAGTGAACAAAGAATTGCAGTGCCAAAACAAACATTGGAATCACTCAAATTTCTTATCCAGAAGCTGTTAATTGTAAGAACTATTGAAGGCCCTCGCTAGATATATCTACATTGTCTCTATAAATCATTAAATCAATAACAAACTCCAATAACCAACCCAAAATTTGTTTTAAACTAATCATTTTCAGAAGAAATCATTTAATAGGCAAAAGAAAGAAAGAAAGACAAGCAACACATACCGCAGCTTCAACATTCGCAGGAGATTCATCATTAGGGCTTGAAAGCATTGATATTACACTCAAAACAATGCTCTCAACCTGCAGATTAACAACAAATCAGTAAGTAGAGCTTCAATAATAGGTATAATAATGGCGTTCACATAAAAATATGGATGCACTGAAAATGCTTGGCATATTGGGTCTGTGTGCGTAAACCAGAGCCTAAGTGAACTATGTTAAATAGCTTTGATAAATATGAACCAGGAACTAAGCAAACTTTTTTAACTAGATTTGATATATATGAACAACCAACAATTTATAACCTGTTAAAGTCAAGTCACATTGTGCATCCATAAAAATTTAGGGGGAAAAAAAGTGAAAAGACCAGCTGTACATTAGATAATATAGCATAGCAAACCCTACATCCATACCAGTTCACCATCATTTTCAGTATACTATATTCTAGGCACAACTTCCGTATCACTTGTCCTAAAACAATGGAAGTAAAACTAGTGGTTAGAAAGGTATTGTGGACTCTCTACTTTCAGCTTCTTTATGCCCAACTTTTCAAAGAATTGATTACAGTGCCTTGCATGAGTTGAGGTTGGTCCCAACAACAGTGCCATTGCTTAAAACTCTACTATTCAACCCAATTTTTCCCATAAGCACCTAAAACACTGGTAATCCAATGTTTAAAAGCCATCGTCCTCCAAACATGAGGCATGACTTGAGGCTTAAATCTTAGACTAAAACTATGAGTCTCAATCCTCAAGTAGGACCAGAGCCTTAAGCATGCATAACATTCTTAGTTGGAAGAGTCTAAGTACCATATTTGATCCAGCTTCCACATTTCCCCCTTTACTCTCTCTTCTACTCCCTCACTTGAGTATTTTTCTCCATTGAAAACTACAGCATGTTCACTTAAGTACTAAACCTAATTCTCCAAACCAAACTGTCATTTCTTGATCAATTAAATAAAATCAAAATGCACTTCCTCCCTGAAGCATGGGTTTCAGTGTACGATTACTTGTCCTCACCTTGTCAAAACTTCTCCCCTCAATGTAAAGGAGTGGGAAGCAAACTAGCATGAGGTTCATGGTGCTAGCACATACAAGAATAACTACTAGTGATGCATTAGTTTTCAATGCACCATGCAGGTCAAAAAATTGTACTGCACAATATAATAATCAACCCCAACCCAACTCAAGCAATCGTCTCTAAACTAGAGTTGTGCTAGGGTTTAGGAACAAGAACCTCAATATGGGCTTAGGTTGAGATCCACAGAGACATTGTACAATTCAGTCCTGCAATAATCTCATGATTCAGTCCTTACAGTTGGTCACCACCAAGTTGCACTGCCAATCAGAACTGCCATCAGATGATCAAATCACAGTGTATTAATGACATGCACAAACTCAATCAGTTACCATATGCGTAGCTCTGCAAGTTTTTCACTCTTTATCCAAGTGAAAGATTGCTCATCCAAACACTTGCAACCTTTCAATAATTTAATATATATACTTACTCGCTGAAAATTGCTACAGGATTGATTTAGTGCTTATAATTATAAAGGTAAGAGAGTTGCAAGCCACACTACACCCCAAAATCTGTACTATTAAGACTACAACTAAACAAGTGAACCCATAAAAGGTAGAAAGTACAAGCTTTTAGTTCAAATGATGCACAGAAAACATATACAATGACAGAACAAGATAAAGTATCTTGGCATGTTAAGTCATACTGTATGGACCGGATTCCATCGTTCACTTGCAAGCTCGTATCCATTTGGATCGTCACCTGGTGGATGAAGAATTGAAATACAAACTTTTCCGTCCGAGTAAACTGCAAATTACATAGGGACTTTCAGGAAGCAAGTAGATGGGAAAATCAACATTCAAAATTTAATTCAAAAACACATGTAGTTACCATTGGGATGCCACATCTCTGAGGTAAACCTTACTGTAGGAGGGCTGTTTGGGTAATTGCTGGGGAAGCTCATTATAGCATTAAAGAAACCACCGTCACTGCAACAGATGATTATAACAAACAACTGGGTCAGTTAAACTTTCAATGTCCTCGAAAATTTTAATTAATTAAGCCAAATATCCAAATCTGATTGTTTGCCGTCTAAGAATGTATGAAAATAATTTCTAATAACATCTGCCCATTGCCCAACACCCAATATTAAACAGGACATAACTCAAGCTTCATATTAAATTTGAATGCCTTGGGCAGAAGCATAATAAGACCCACAATCCAAATTATGAATTTTGTTATCACCAGTTAAGACAAAATTAGTTAGTTAATTCAATTATTAATCAGAACCCAGAATGCCATAACAGACCAAAACCACATATATGCATTCAGAAAAACTAATACAGCCATATGTAAAAGAAATCAGTCATGTAAAGGTTCTCTCTTTAAAAAAAAAAAATTCTAATAAAGATTGAAAAACATGTTTAAGGAAAATATGGCTTTTGAGCATAAAAAATATATGGGTACATACTAGAGAGTTTCGGGTGGGCCGATAATTGTGACGTTCCATTCAAAGATATTGCTCTCGTCGATTAAACCTGCCGAGAAGCCATCCACTGGGTGTTTGCAGAGATCTACATGGATACAGAAAACAGAGATCAATCGATACGGTTCAAAAATCCAAATCCAAAACGAACCCAATTGCCAAAAAAGAGAGATAGAGAGGGAGATAAAAGTTATTACCTTTGAGTTGCTTTTGGAGGAGGAGCTCGGCTTGGGACGAAGCCATGGAAAACGCAAAGAGAGAGAGAGAGAATCAAGGGATGGCTTTGCTTTGTCTCCTGGTTTTGGGCTAAACAAGGAGGCAGTGCGTTATTTATAGATAGAGAGCAGAGCGCACCAAAACCAAATTGACGGAGGAGTTTTACACAAGTAAAAAACGAGTTACAAACTTTCTGGCTTTGTTTGTGCTTCCTTCAAATGAATCCAACACTTTTCTTTTTTTCTTTTTTTCTTTTTTTTTTATAGAAGAAATCAACCAACAATTAAGTAAGAATATAAATACCTTGTAAGTTGTAACCTTATAATGACGTGCATAATACCAAGAAATTTCCCTAATAGCACACCGCCCCGACACAACTCGTAAACTATGAAAATTAATTATAATATATATATGATATTAAAAAAAGGATATTATGAGATGATATATGATGATATTTCAGATTTTTTTATTATTTTTCTATCAGTTTATTAATTATTTGATTTCCTGTTAGAACCGAATTTGTCACCGTTATTATGTGATTGATTGATAAGATCGCAAGATTAGAGTACTTTAAGTCATAACTTATAATTTTTTTTAGTCATCAACTTAAAATTTAAATCTATTTATTTTTAAACCACAAAAACTACAATTTAAGAAAATTCAAGTATAGATAATTCAATACTATTCAAACTCAAGCTTATCAAAGTAAGGTATTCAAACATACATAAGTTTTAGTTAAATTATAAAATATAACTACACTAGAATTACATACTCCATCATACAGTCCCCTTCTAATGAGGGATCCCTCATTTATTTAGTTAAATTATAAAATATAACTACACTAGGATTACATACTCCATCATAATAAAATAAATTATAACTATACTACACTGCATCATAACTATGAAAATATTAAAAGAACTTCTCTTCACAATAGTTAGAAAAGTTTCCATTTCAAATCCTTACTTCCGAGATAAAAATAAATAAAAAAATAACTCTAAACGTTTTTTCATTTTCTTGATTAAATTTTTATTGTGACATTAGTTGTGATAAGTTTTGCTAATTATTAATCCAGTGATATTTGTCTTGACAATGTCATATAAGTTTTAAGTTCAATCTCCCTCATATAAGAAAAAAAGTGATAACCAATATATAAGAAATTCACTATATTTGCTTGTCTTGGACCTTAATTTTCCCAACAAAACAAAAATCCCAGTAACTCTACAAGATAGAGTAGCCTTTTTCTCTGAGAGGATTTTGGATCCCCACCATTGAATGAGCAAAGATATGCCTATGCTGCACACAAAGAGAGGTAGGAGATTGAAGAATTGAGATTTGCGTATCACTTTATTCCTGTTGGACATCATATTTGTCTGGAAAATGCACTCTATGATTTGAAGTGATATCTATGGGTCTTTTCATCGGGTAAGGAGGATAAGAAAAAATACTCAAGCCTACAACCCATTTTTATGTCCAAAATTGTGAACAATGAAGCATGATTTAGTGTCACACATTGAGCCAATCCTTGCTACGTTTCATGGGTTTTTATTTACATCTCTACCTTGTAAAAGTGCAAAGTTCCCCATTTGATATGAATTATACAAAGGATGGATACAAAGGATGGCCTAATGGCATAGTTTGTCCTATGAGAGTAATTGGGTTGACTTCTCACTTATATACTTGGAATATGAAAATATAAATATAGTCAATCTAATCCTCTTTTTCCATCCAAGAAGGGAAAACATAAATGGGATATATATTCTATTAGACAAAGGTAATGCGAGGTGTACTACATTTTAGTATCATTTTGTGTACTATCTCTCTAATAAAGGTTAGACTCACCAATATAAATAAATTCCACCTCTGTTAATTCACAAGATAGTACCAAAATATGATATATCTAAATTGACTTCAACGAAAAATGGAAGGCCCAAATTTTTAGCATCTGGCAATACCTTGAAAGAGAATGGACTGGCCAAGAGGTTGTGTTTATGGCTAATAATTGGAGCATCACCAAGAGTCAAATGATAGACTAAAATTTAGCTTTCAATGGACGGAGCAAACTTACAAATTTGATTAAAGAAAAATTCGTGATATATTTTAATGTTAAATTAAAGTAAATTGGGACCCACTTACTATTCAATGAATACAAAATTAATATCTTATTATTTCATCAATTCTAATAAATTTGCTTCTATCAAAATAATAAGATAATATTTACTTTAACTATTTGGCTCATCTATTAGTTTGACAAACTTTTAAAGTAATAATTTTTTATGTCAAAGTGCCACATAGGTTAATACAGGAGACTTTTGGCCTATACATTTGCTACCTCCTGAGGTGATGCTAAAAAATAATAATAATAAAGTCGAGACTAGTGACAATTGATAGAGTAATTCAATTGAGAAGACCGTATAATTGTGTCACCTGGATTCAAGTTCGATTTTTCTATGACGCTGAATAAAAAGAAGAGTCTAGTGGATAGGGTAGCCCAATGGGTTGTTAATTGTGAAGCTTTCTAGTCCATGAAACCAGAAGTTTCAAGGCCTGCAGGTCCAGAATGAGCCTCGTGTTTGTCCAGGTAGCTATAATGCACGCAGGAGTGGGCCGAGAAGGCCCAGAGTTCTAAGAATATTATTTTTTTGGCCCCTGAGTTGTAAGAATTTTAAAGATGAATGACAAGTGAAAACCCATGGCATGATAATTTTAATGAATCACTGTTTATTGATTAGGCATGTTGAATCATTTTTCATATGATTCCCGGCCAAGTCATGTTGAATCATGCGATTCAAAGCAAAACATATATGCAATTATGCAGTGATGAGCCAAGTCATTTTAACCCAAATTAATCCAAGTCACTGAGTGAGAAAGTTGAAACTGTTATTGATACCAGGAATATTGCTAATTTTGCCAGGACACATGCGGTTTAGAAATTTAAACTACACCAAACCAAAATTCTGAAAAATTTGATAAGTTAATCAGCTTACATGTTTACTTGACCTGGCTTTCTTTTCATGAGCAAAACCACAAGCGTAATAGGAATCTAAAGCAGGGTAGCCAACCAACTTTAATAAGAAAAAGCTAAATCAGAATATAATCAAGAGCCTAACAAAGCTACAATAATCCAAATAGAAAATGCTCATATTAACAGTAATAATTCATTATAAATTGTCTCATTGGAGGTCAAATGAGGCATGCAACATCATTGCTATGGTGAAATTATTGTCCCTTATAGGAGCTACCCCACTTTAGGCCTGACACGTAAATTGGGTTTACTGTAAATCCTCCAGCTAATACCATAGTATTCTTGAAAGAGCTGCAGAGGCTTTTTGACTAGGAATATATTGCTAGTTAAAACTCTTGCAAATGAAGGACAATGCAGTACATGATATGTTATTATAATATGGTCACCAATAACTGATGAGAAGTCAACAAATAATGACAAGGTGCTTATTATTAACTTGAATCGTACATATTGTATATAGCATTGGATTCCCAGACATGTTTAGGGTGACATTTCCCTAATTTCAAATCGAGTAATGATTAGTGAATAAGTGAATCTGTTATAAATGCAGTTATGCATGCTTACTAGACCTCCCATGCAAAAAACAATCAAGCCAAAGATGAAGGGAAAACAAGTTCTTGTATACCTTGTTTTTGCTCTCCTCTTTATAGCTACTCCGTCTTGTTACTCCACTGCTTTCATGGTTCAAGATGCAGAGTCTGCAGGCAAGTCCTTAACTTACTAAATACCAACTGTGAATCAAAAACCAAGTTAATATACTTGCATTGTTTCATTTCTTCCTCTTTATTGCTTTCTGTAGTACTTGATTTCGGAATTGCACCAGCAAGAAAGAATTTGGTGGCCACAAGATACATGTTAGCTACTTGGGTGAGTCTAGTACTACTGCTGATTCTTTTTTCTTTCTTTTTTAAAATTTATTTTGGTATGTCGAATTCAATCATTCACTTAAAATGGACAAATTTTTCTTGTTTTTCTGATAATAGACCAATTCAAGAAAGATGGTTAAAGTTCAAAATGTTCACAAAGTTCCATCAGGACCCAACCCCATCGGAAATAAGCAACCACATCCAGGCATGACTGAGAGGCCGGAATACTAGTACTTGTCATGTACATCATGCTTGGCAGAAGAAGAAGCATGGTGCAGTTGCATTTTTGGGATTAGATCAGCTAATGAATTTTTGGGATTAGACTTAATGGTCATATGTGTTGCACTAATAGTGTCTCCAGTTTGTCATTTTCTTTTTTGGTCAAACTTGCAGAAGTGTATTTGTATATCTGGGCTAGCTTTTAATATATATGTTTTTCTGGTCCAGAAGGCAATATCATGAGATTTTTTGGCATCTGCAGCTTTTGTTATTGAAGTGCTTATATCAGCTCTAGTGAAATGATACCATAACTAGATTCGGTCATGTCTTGTACCATCTCTAATAGAGGTAGGACCTACCTGTGTAATGTAATGGAGGTGACAAGTTATTTCTGGTGAATATTATTCAACAGAGGTGATGTAATGGAGTCGCAGTCACCTCCTGATAGAGGCATTTGCCACTTTGGACCACCTACAGAGTCTGGAGCATTTTCGTATGTTCAAAGCGTGCATGTTTTCTTTCAGGTTTGCAATAGTTAAGAATAAGAAAAAATATCGAAAGTACAAATGGAGAGTGGCTATATTCGCATTTTGCTACGAAATATGTCCAAAGATTTTCAAAAGCTGCAGAAGCACTAATAATGCCTCAGGCACCCATAATATTATGCAAAAGCAGTTAGCAGTTTACTACAACAATCAAGTATCATAGAGGAAAGCATCAAGTCATCAACTAGCTTGGTTGATCGAGTAAAAACAATAGATATCATAGAGAAGAAAAGAGTACATGAGTTTTTTCTTTATACAAAGAACCTTCAAGCCAAGCATATCATGGGAATGCAAACTTTATAATAATGTTGTACTCCTGAAACCAGATGCTATGCACCGGGATTTTAGTGCAAAGCTATAAGCAAAACACATATGGCCAATAGGCATAAGATATTCAGCAGACTTACCATACCATCTATAAATCAACTTCAATATAATAAATTGTATGAACAGAAAAAGAAAAAAAAAGGGTGCTAACTTTTATCTCTTTTTTTCTTTTTCTAAGGGTGGGGTTTAAATATCTAATGGGGAAAAAAAAAAAAAATCAGATTCCATTCAATAACTTTCCTCCAGGGAATAAGTTAAAAAAACAATGAAACACCAAAAAATGTTTCTTGCATCTGTCATATTAATGCCTCCTTCAAGTCAACAAATGCTCCCGTTCATTCCAGGGAGAAGGGCGAAGGCACACACGGACCTCATGTTCTTCTGGTCCGACTTGACGTTTGGGCACAACAATCTCGAGCATTGTTCCCGTCTCATCGCAGTATGCTTCCAGTTTAGCATCTTCGGGAATGCGGGTAGAGAGTGTAATTTCCCTGACAAATTCCCCAGGAGGGCAGTGCTCTGGCGTTGGGTCTGTGAGCTTAAATGTTCTATCACGTCTCTTAATGAATGGCATACAAGCTGTACTCACACAAGATATCTTTACAATCCCGTGTGAGGGAGTATTCCTCCAAGTAACTTTTACCCTTTGAAGATCTACAAAAGGCAAGCTGACAATGATCAAAAACCCTTCATCATCCTCGTATATTGTTTTTGCAGCTGTAACAGGCCCCGATGCATTCTTCATTACCCCACTAAACTCATTATACCAAGCTGACTCAACTGGGTGGACTTTGCCATCCAAAACTCTGTCAAAATGTGAGTTATTAGGTAAACAACAATCATTGTCATTTCCATGGGGAAAAAGTTCCTTCTTTCGCTTATTGCTGACTGGTGATAGGTCCATCCCCTCACTGTTGCCATGGTCTGATGGCTGAGTTGACAAATTCAAACCAGTACCATCGAGCAACTTTCTTGGGTGAGAATTAGTATTGTTCTTTGATGGAGGGGCAGGCCGCTCAAGCTCGAATTCTGGGTTCTGCAGGTTCCTCCAAGAACCAAAGTCACTTGCTTCAAGCGGGATTGAGAAGTTTAAATCTCGGCCTGTAAGCTCGGTCCACCTCTTCCTCTCTTCCTCATCAAGACACATGAGGTTGGGTGTCCGAACAACTTCAATCCCATGAACACACTGCGGGTTAGAGAGACCCCTATAGTGCTTCCTCTGCATACGATGGGACCGTACAAAACCCCTGTCAACACTAAAGGGAAATGGGCGTTCTCCTTGGCGAGAGTGCCCATTCATGTAACTCCTCAGCTGCATCTTTCCCAAAGCATTTTCAGGCCTTTCCTTGAAAACCCACATGTACATGTTCTCCATATCATGCTGAACCAAGAAAGCATCTAGCTGCAAGTCTGATTTGTCGTACCCAGACACCCCATTATTATCCCGAATGATCTTAGACTTGGACTTCTCATTCAAAACAGGCTTGAAATAGAAACTAAAGAAAAGCCATGCACCCCAAACGCTGTCAAGTCTCTTGTTGCATTTCCTTGCAACTTTGGGGAGACTGATTGGCGTCTCAGCCTCATAAAGTTGAGACCCAAGGCCTACATCTAAGATGTCACATGAATCATTCCAAGTTTGAGGAGGTGGGCTAGGCTCAGACAGTAGCGGGAGATTGATATCAGGAGGACGTGAAAGTATGAAAGTTCGATTCATCTCTCTTTCCAATTCATCATGCGACAAAGAACTTGAATCCATCGACAATAATGTAGACAAATGAGAATTCTCTATGGACAGGGTAGTGAGAAGCGCTTCCCCCATGATTTTCCACAAATCTATTCCTTCTCCTGCTTTTGGGTTACAAATTATAAACCCACTTTTCAAATGGGGTCACCTCACAAACATCCTAACATATCCAACGAACTAACAAAGATTGCAGATCCATCACACAATCCACAAATGAACAGAATCCTTATAGTTCAAACCCACAAGCAAAGTTTCCAAATATTTGCAGACCCATCAATCAATCCAAAGCACATTGAACTGCAATTATCATTCTCAAAAAGATAACACCTGAAAGCCATATCAGATTGGAGCAACTCAATCAGGACTTATAGTTACAACAATGAACTTCATAACAGTCTATCCCTTATTTAAAGAAAACTGAAATAATTTCACAAATAAATACATGATTTAAGTTCGTATTTTCTTTAATTTATACACAAAAAATGAGGTTACGTTCAGAAAACCATACATCTCAGTTGTATCAAAGCTTAAATTTTTATTAGAATCCCATATATCCAAACCATTTTTTAAGATCCAGTATTCCAAAATAATTTCTTTTCCTACACCTTCTTAGCAACCAAACAAAGTGACCCAGAAACATAGATAACCCTAGAATCTCATAAAATGTTCCAAAAATGTATATCGGAATATAAATATTCAAAAGGGATAAAATCAAGCAAAAAAACCGTAGCCCTACAAAAAAAAAATCCCAAAAAAGAAGCTGAAATCAAAGAGATATTCGCAATTACCTATAAAGGAAGGCTTCGAACCAACAGCTACAGAGAAAATTGTAATCAGAGTCCCATTTTGAGAAAGAAAGAGAGAAGGAAAGAGAGGGAGAGAGAGAGGGGGGGGGAGATAACGGAGTCTGTTTCAAGAGACGGAGTTAGTGAGAAGAGACCTGCACCGGTTAACATCACAGTGTAAAAAAAACACCGTTTGCTAACGGTGGCGGTGAATTATGTGTCCGAGATGGGTCAAAACAGGCGTCTGTTGGAGTTGGACATTTGTGATTTGCGAATTGCGATGGACCAATTGTGAGTTTGACCCGGGTAAGCTTGAACCGGGTAACCCGTAACCCTACCGCGTTTAAGCCGATCTTGACCTTTCAATCATGCTCTAACGGTTGAGATGGCACCACATCGGTTATTTAATTTTTAATTAAAAAATTCTTCGTATGCTTTTTTAAATGTTAACTCAACCCAAGAAGCATCTCTTTTATATGGAGAGACGATATCCAACTTCTCTTCATCTTTTCTCTACTTCTCTTCATCTTTTCTCTATTTTCTTCAGTATTTTTAACCCCTTCCCCTTTTTTATTTTAGTTTTTCGAATCTCCCTCTTTGATTAGAAGGGATTTTTTTATAAAATGAAAATTAACATCATCTTAAGGTTATTAATTTTGATATTGGAATGGACATAAAATCCATTTAAATTGTGAAGCACAATAAGTGGTTACTGTTAGTGAGATTTTTTTTTAGATTCCAAGTGGTTAGTGAAAGATGATAAGAGGTATTAATAGATAAATTATAATAATGGGCTTTGAACTTTATTCTTAATATTAATTTGATCTTTTTTAATTTTATAGTCTGTGAATTTTCATTTGTATATCACTTAAGTCCATAATTCATTTTGACAATTTCATTAATTAATTTTAGTCATATATCAAGTATGTGATTCTATTTTAAAAGATAAAAATGATAACATTTTTTAAATGTGATAGATTGTGGAAATAGATTACATATAAATGTAAAATTTATGAATTATATAATTCAAAAAATAAATTTGATGACCAAAATAATATTTGAGATAAATTTTAAGGATTATTGGTATAATTTTCTCTTATACATAGAATGGGGAGATGACAAAATGATGGCATTTGCCATGCTCTAAAAAGGTGACTTGGCCAGAAAAAAAAAAGAGGTGTTGCGGGCCTTGCGGTGACTAGCAGTCAACATACGTTGCCGTTTTGGATAATTGACTGACGGAGTCGAATTTCCATTATCCCAATTCCCACACATATGGGGGACTTATCGTCAACACGTATAGCTTTTCATTTCACACGTATCATCAAAATATCAGATAAGGGATTGCCAAAATATATTAGATTCCTCTTTCTTGGAGTGACCGCTAAAGCAATTACTTATCACCTCTCACCAACTCCTTATTTGATAACTCAAAACCATCTCTTCCGCTCATCACCACCTCATCTGATCTGTTACACTGTCTATGATCAATAATTCATCACTTTATGGAAAATCTAGGTTCCACTTTGAAGTGTTTTACATATTTATTTACTTTTTTATATAAATTCTGGATATTTATTCCAAATATAAATTGGATTTGATGCTTATTCTACAAAATGATGATTAGCAATTGGGCTCTGGGCTTTATGTCCATGTTCCATTTAATAATTCTTACCATTAAAATTAGCAAGAGAATATGAGAAATCCGTTGTGGGTAGTTTTGTCTTGTAATTGGGTTTCAAATCCTGCCAAGAACACCTCCAATAATTGTGTATAACAAATATTTTGGTTTTTGACCTAATTTTTTAAGAGATATATTAAAATAGAACTTGGAATTTAAGGTTCATTAAGTGCTCTAGTACAACCACTACATTACTAAAACACCTGGTCAACGAAAAATATGTTTGTTAGGGCCCGTTTGGATAGACAGTGATTTGGATTTAGATTTGGATTTGGATTTGAGCTCTCCAAATTTAAATTCACCTATTTGAAATAATTTAAAGGGGTGTATTTGGATTTAACCCAAATTCAAAATGGATTTGAGAGGGCTAAATCCAAGATGGATTTGAGAGGACTAAATCCATGAATTTCAAATACCTTCTTTAATTAGGTATTTGAAATTTCACCATCTCACTCTCCGGCCACAATTGTCGGCGACCACCGCCGGCCACCCTCAAGCGACTTTCCGACGACTTTTCCGGCCACCTCCGGCAACTTTTCGGTGACTTTTCTAGCCACCCTTCAACGACTTTTCTTGCCACTCTTCGGCGAATTTTCCGGCCACCCTCCGACGACTTTTTTATATTTTTAATCATATATTTCAATTCTTAAATTGTAAAAAAAAAATTAAAAATTGAAATACTTTATGAAATCCTCGCCTTTAAATTTTGTATCCAAACAATAAAATTTCAAATCTAGGGATTTCAATTACATGGATTTTAAATGCATAAATTTGAAATTCAAATTCAAATCCAAATCCAAATCCAAATTCAAAAATCCCAACGAGCCCTTAATCTCTTAAATTAAGACTTTTCTTATCAATAATGTACCGGATAGTACCTTTCTATAAGTCAAGATGTTTTATGTTTTGAGGCTGTATGTTAAGTTATTTAATTAGGAGTTTGGGACCATAATCAGTGACTAAATGCTGAGAATTATTGTTTTGGAGATAAGCATGTGTACAGTGTAATGTGTTTATCTTATTAATTCCCATATATGGTGCGTCATTACACAGTAAGAGTTGGGCTACCAAGTTGGGTTGATTGGGTTAATGACAATGGGCCTTACAAGGCCCACTAAAAGTTTCAGTTGTGACATCCTACTGCACATAAAACAATGGTAATCTTGCTATAAGCGCCCTTGATATATAGTTTCCAGCGCCATTTCCTTGGCATTTTAGCCAATGCCAGTCTCTAATTTGAACCATGGCTGACGATAATAATATTCTCTATAACCCCAAACTATACATTCTTCTAGTTGGTGTGAGCTCAGCTCGCTTATGGTCACAATATACCACTGCATAATCGTTTGCTGGTACAACCACCACCCCCCTCGACAACAAGCACGACGTTGTTCCAGGCTCGAGATGCAAGAGACACCACGCAGCATAGAGCTGGCTTCGGTGGCCCAACTCATTCCAGCCCATAAGTACCAAAAGAGTGTGGGCTTGGGCTTGGTGGGAGAAGATGGTCGCATGTGTGCTGTGTGCCTGAGTGAATTTGAAGAAGGTGAAGATTGTCGTACCCTGTCTGAGTGCATGCACTCATTCCACGTTCCATGTATTGACATGTGGCTCTATTCTCACTCGAATTGCCCGATTTGCCGCACCAATGCCATGCCGCTGCGGTCGCCGGACTCCGGTGAGCTGGAGAGGCCTCAGGATTCAGAAAGTTTGCAAGACATTGTTGTTGTGCAATCTAGCTAGGAGTACAAACAAAACTATACCCTGGTGAGTTTGATGTATTGGCTTTTTAGAATTTAAGAATTGCAGGCTATATGTTTGCACAATTTTTGTACAATTGAGTGCCAAATGGGCTTGATTAGTGGTCTCTAAATGGGCCTAATCAAGTGAAAATGGGCCTATAGTTTGGGGGTCAACCCAAAACAAAAGCGTGTCCGAACTCCGAAGTGGATATACATTTATGAATGTTTTAGCGTCATTAAATACTGAAAGTAATGGTTACTGATCTGAAGAACAAGAACTACTAAAAATAATGCTTTCGTATATGTATAAAATTCTCTTTAACGTGGTCCATTGGCCCCTACTTTCAGTGATAAAATCATAAAACCATATTCATAAAAGGAAAATGATAAATATCAAAACAAATTAATAAATATTTTCAATATTAGAAATTATTTAATAAATTTTGATTATTATGAAATTTTTAAATATTTTATTAATTTATTTGTAATTTATTTTAAAAATTAAACTAAAAAATGAAAGGAATCGAGGTTTTTATTTATTATTTTTTTCTTTTGACTGTTACTACCTAAAACGCTGGATTTATTACCTTATCAGTGTACACTGTACAGTCTAATAGACAAATACTTACCAAGCTGTCTTTTTTTATTGGCTATGACAAATTAACAATGAACAGATACAGAGACATAATGGATATGTCATGTGAAGTAGGAGTAAAGAATATTATATTCTTCAAAATTGAAGAAGGAATGTGCATTTGCCAGAAGAATAACCTCTTAATCATGGACTAGTGATTTAAGGAATAAACAATATGTCTTTGGTTCTTGGAGTCGGAGTCAAAGACCCATGTCTTCTTGCTCTTGCTCATCAAAATCAGGAGTAAGGTATCAAGGTTCACAAAAGCTAATAAACTTTCAGTATACATATGCAGTGTTTGCCCCATTTGGCATTGACCAGCTTCCTGCAAATTCTGGTACAAATACATTTTTAACGTTTAAATATAAGGAATTAAGGATTCACTTTTTCATTATTAAGAATTTAAGATATAAATTTTTGACAGCGAATATATTTATATTTCTATGCAGAAAAAAAAAATAGAGTTAGATAAATTAGATACGTCCATTTAGCTAAATAAGAGAGATTTTTTCGCATCTAATCTAACGACACTTCATTTTCCTTGTCTTCTTTTGTTCCCATGTGACCATTTCTCGAAGGCCGCGAGTCCTCTCAATCATAAAACTAGTGAGACTAGTGACTAATGAGGTGTTCGGCTATTTTTGCCAGACCCTCTAGTCTAGTCTCTACAATTACGTGCTAGCTTAATCCCCTGCTGTTTCCTAAAACTTCCAGTTTTTGTGCACCTCAGATGGCGCTGTGGTTTTGTCTGGTTCCTTGTTTGGTTTTGGACCTTTTTGTTAAGTTGGGGTTTCCCTGTGTGCTATATATTTTAGGCTAATCTTCTGTGATTCTCCACTTCTGGCCGGGTTAGTATGTATTAGTGGGTTCAAAGCAAGTAGCTTTTGCAATCATGCTTCATGATTTAAAGAGAGTGATTTTCAGAGAAAGAGAAGCCTTTTAGTGATGTTTTAGAAAGGCGGGTATTTGGGCATCGTTATTTGCTGGTAAAGTAGCATGCATACTAAAGAGAACTGGTAAAACTTAGTTTTTTCTCTGTCTTCCTGTCAGCGTTCACGATCTGGGTTCTTGGGCTTGTCCTGTTTGCAGAAATTCCCCAGTAAGCTTTCAAGGCTTTTGTCAAAAAGAGTTAAGAGAAAAATTTGAGCTTGTTTTTGTGTGGCTTTATGCTTTGTTGTAGTATCAGTAGTTTTCTTATGAGATTTGGGGACAAGGATGAAATCTTTGAGTAGTGTAGGACTTGGTTTGAGTGTGGTTTTTGGTTGCCTTTTCTTTGCTCTCATTGCTGAGCTTTACTATTTGTTGTGGTGGAAGAGGTTCACCAGCAGGGAGATTGAAAATGACTACAGCAGCCCATCAAAAGAGCTATTCTTCATGTTCTGCTGGAGGAGGAATTCTCTGAGGAACACAGCTCAAAGTCCTCAAGAACTGTGCAATTCATTGAGAATGGGAGACACCCTTGTTCATGAACCAAATGCTCAGCTCCATATCCACACAGGCAACAGTCTGCTGCTCAAACCCTTTGGAGAGGATGAAATGGATGCAGAGCTTATGAGGCTGCAAAACGCTTTAGGCCCACCAAGACACCTCTTCACAATTGTTGAAGAAACAAAGGAGGACTTAGAATCTGAGGATGGGAAGTCTAGGTGTAGTAGGAGTCAAAAGGGTTCAAGAAGTAAGAGCTTGGGTGATTTGCTTATCACTGTAGAGACACCATATTTGACTCCTCTGGGTTCTCCAACTTTGTTCACACCCCCTCTTACTCCTGTGCACTCCCATAACCAACATGGATTCAATTGCCCTCTGTTTGAATCAAAAACTGATGCAGAATTCAACAAGATAAGGTCATCACCCCCTCCAAAATTCAAGTTCTTGCAGGAAGCAGAAGAGAAACTTAGAATAAAATTGAGGGAAGAAGCTGAAAAGGGTCTTCATAAATATGACGGGCCTGTTCAAGAAAAAGGAAATAATCAGGCTCCCATTTCAAGTTTCCTTAAAGATGAGGAAGATGGGTCTTTTATCACAATAATTGTGGACAAGAACAAAGAAAGGGAGCTTCATCACCATCACCATCTCCATCTACCCCAACACCATTCAAGCACTTCACAGGTAATTCCCCTAGCTTCTTCACCTGCAGAACTCCGATCACCAATTAACAAGAAGCCCACTTTACATTAGAGAACAATTCGATCTCTCTCTTTTTTCAGTTTATAATTTTTATTTTTTTTCGTTTTGGGTTTATCTTGCTTTTTTAGTGTGTTAGGGATAGGTTAATATGAAAAAGACTAGTGCAATGTATCTTACATTTTAACGGAGGGACACATTTTCTGCGACATGATGGTGAGAGATGGGTCTGCCGTAAGTGGGGGACCTGTGGCTGTATGTGAAGTTCTTTGTTTTATTCAGTCTCCATGTCCCCTGAGTTGTTTTTTATACCTGTAATCTTCTTGTGAGTGATGCTACAACTTGCTACAACTTGCTACAAACTCATGTTCTTGTCCAAAAACCACTAGTATAAACTACTTCTGAGACCAAACTCCCTCTCTCTCTCTCGCTTTATCAGTAAGAAATGCATAAACAATTATTGTTGCCATGTCACTGTTCTGCCATGTTTATCCTACTTGGTTTTGGTAAAAAAAGATTTTGATGGTCCAAAGGCAGATTAAACATGGATTTATAAAATGACATGAGAATTAGGAGAGCATACGTAGCACCTGCATTACATGACAAAGTTAAAAAGGAGGGTAGAGTTGAGATGCCCTTTGGGCTTTTTCCTAAACAACAAAGATAAGCAATTGCCCGTGAAAGTGTCTTGTGGGAAGAATTTGCCGAAAGGTGCACCTCCACCTTGAAGAATCATTATAGGCTCTTACTTTCTTACCAGCCCTTTGTATTTTATGTGCAGACAGATTCGTGGCTCAAATCATGAGCTTCAGTGTACACAGTCTACGTACTCAAATACCCAGAAAAGAGCCATATTTCACTTACAAATAAACTTTATCTTTGTTTTCTAGTTCTTTTTTTTTTTTTTTGGCCAAATCTTTGTTTTCTAGTTCAAACACTCCAGTCCATGCCAAATAGCTTGGTTTTACGGCCCTTACTCTCCACTCTCTCCAAGTATGGCAATTGGTCTTATGCGTCTGCTTCATTATTCATTCCTATTTGTCTGTGGTATTTTGATCAAAATAATAGTTTAGGACTAATTATATACAGTATCAACACAAAAGATATAAAGTAGAAGATCCGATCTGGAGTAAAACTTAGTAGATTTTCCATTTTTCAAAGGGTTTAATGACAACTAACATCAAAACTACTATGTTAACGGAAGTGAAGACATCAGCACTCGATAGAAAACATGTGATGATTATTGATGGGGCTGCCGTCACATGCAAAAGGTTAAGTCACTTGGAAAAAACAAGGAATCCAAGCATAAAAATACGAAAGATGTCTCCGAGGAGTCGGTGGTAATTTTGGATTGTTTTATAACTTGCACGGCAACTAAACATCCGTGCCCTTTATCAACAGTATACAATAAAATGAAGAGAATAAGTTTACTGTTAATTATGAAGGACAAGATTGAATTGAATATGGAAACGCACATAAATCTAAATAGTAACTACAAGGCCAAGGAACATGAAGGTCAGATTCCTACGGCAGCATTATCTGTCATTCCCAGTTCAGCACAAAGCGAATTCAGGCCAGGTTCTTCCAAAAGGCTGAACGCGGTAAACCCATAATAGGAGTGATATAGATCTGGCAGCTCCCCTGGAAACTTGCTGAAACCACCATACTGATGAAAAACACAAATATGAACAACATAGTCGGGAGTCATAAGCAAATATTATTAGCTTTGAAAAAATGGACATAAATAGGTTGACTTCCATAACATCATATGAGTATCCCCTATGCTTGCAAAAGATGCTGGCGCCATACAAATCAAGGACCAGAGCCAACTATATTTATATTTTCTGCATTTTTATCGGTCTGGAACTTACACTTATACTCAATTGTCTTTCTAACAGTAATCATATGTATCAGATTATTTGATAGTTATGACCATTTTATGACATAGGGAAACCATTTGGCATGCTGGCAGAGCTTCTACCATCAATAACCTCAGAACCATTTTAAGATTACTAATGTCTTTTACTTGTATGCATGGCCAAAGTAATAAAAGGTTTTCCATGGCAAATCCAAAAGAAACTGTACATTTTCCCCTACTGTATCATAGGTTAATATGAGAAAAAGAGAAGCAAAAGTACCTGAGACTGACAAGTTAGCAAAAATCCGTGTAAAGCTTTCTTGTCAATCAATTTGTGGCCGCCTAAAATCTTCAAAACTGCTGCAATCCTATACAAGCAAATCTACCTTGTCAAATCAAAAAATTCAAAATATTATTCGGAACTTCCAAAAGATGTCCATCTACCTACCAAAATGCATAACATGTGTCACTAGGCTTGTTGGTTCTACCCTGAAATCCACCGTCAGCTGCCTGCCTCTGCAGTGGTATAAAAGAATGAGAGAAACCTCTCTTTGGGGATAAGAGATACCTAAAACTACTTATAAAAATGCAAAAATTAAATTATGAGTGCAAAATAATGGGATCATTGTTTTCAGAAGAAGCATATACTCATTTGGATGATGTTAAGGCTTTTAATGGCCCACATGTCTGTCAATTGTTTAGTTCCTGGAATGTTAAAAGATTACAATCTCAGGGAAAAATGATAATGCTTGAAGAGATTAGGTGAGGAAATAAACCTGCAAGCACCAAACCAGCAGCAATGGCACATTTATTATAGAAGACTCTGGATTTTTAGAGAGGATATCATCTTCAATGAACCCCATTATCCGGAGAGATGTAACACCGCAATATGTTGCACCGCCTGTGTTACTAAAAATGGTCATTGTATCATTGCAAATTTTAAATTTAAGAATTTATAACACACGAGCTAGTCTAAGCAATAATAGCTTTCTTCCCTCTTTAATATATCAATGACAAGACTCAAGCAAAAGATTAACTAGTAAGAGACAAGAGGGTAAGAAAATAGCAAACAAAAAATGTGGATGTTTTCATCAATTCTGAATAAGTACATGTAACCCATTCTTAAAATCGGATGCAAAAAAACCACATTTACAGTTAAAAAGGTGATATCTCAACATTCAACAATCAAGGAGTGCCTGGCAGATTTCACAAGATTTCCAAATGCCCATATGCTTTCTAATGTACTCTTATAGTTTTGAATACATTTATGAATTGTACGGTCTGTACTGGAGAAATATCATGTCCACTATTGAAATGGTATCAATAATATAGAACAAATCACCTAAAATTGGAAAAGAAAATACAAAATTTCAATTGGAGCCCATTAACTGCAAAAGGATTATATTCAAAAAATTATACATTATTGTTTCAACTCACCATGAGATTCTGAACCAGGAGTCAACCCAAAGCCACCATCATATGACTGAAAAAACAATGTCACTGTGTATAAGTATCTATGCAATGATATTTATGATTCAGAGATTTACTGATCAAATGCACAAAGCAAGGTGTCAAAAGTGTGATTAAGTACAGTGAATAAAGAGGCTGCCCAATATCAGAGCAGTAGCCATACAGACCTGGCAATTTAAAATATACTCCTTGGCCTTCTCCTTGTCCATGCCACTCCAATTTCCCAACATATGACAAATGGCCGCTGGTACATCAATCAGCTAATTTATACTACAGTCAAGTATATTGAACTAAATGGCTGAAAAAGTACGTGCGCACCTCTTACCAGCACAATAAATGAATCGAAGATCAGTCTCCGCCCCTGTATGTATAGGCATAAAACTGCCAAATACAGTCTAAAATATCAGGAAATTGAACCCAGCTACCTCATAATTGATAATACCCCCAACAAAATGGAAAAAATTATGAGGCTTCAAGTTTTCAACTATTTCACCATACCTCCCATCAGGCTGTTGAAGGTTTCTCATTGACGTCAATATAGATTCAGAGTCAATACTGGACAACTCATAGCGGATAATTTTAAGTATTGATAGGGCACAATACGTGCTTGCCAAGTTACTGATATTGTGACTTGATGCCTACAGTAAGATAAAAATAAAAAATAACTTAAAGGAAGAATGATCAAATACATCATATATGCAGTTATTTTAACAGATCATTACTTCAAATCCCAGAAGACATTTAAACTAAACAACCCAAATAAAGCAGAAATAAATCATATTAAGAAGCTTAGTAAATACAGCAGTCCTTACCCCATTGTCATCTGGAGGAAATTGAGAAGTTCTGGAACCATGGAACCCGTAAAAATGTCCTGCACCAAATGAAAGGCTCAATCTTTATTATCTATTTACGAACTTTGCAGTTAAAACATTTTTTTTTATTAGGGGGAGGAAGAGGGAGGGTTCGAACCGGGTGTGTAGGGAGCATTCGGCCAACCCCAATTCACAACTTTGCAGTTAAACATAAACAATCCAATTGAATTCAAACCCATAAACAAAAATGGGATGTAAATTTTTTGACCAATTTAGCCCCATACCATCGTTCACTTTGTCTCTGTTTCTTGGGTTGGCTTTCAGTGATAGAACCCAGTCGGCAACTGCATCCTTGTCAACCTGAAAAATAAAATCACAATCTTTTCATCGTTGATTTTAAATTTGAACTTCATCGATAAGCAGGAAAAAGAAAAAGAAAAAAAAACCCAAGTCTAAAACGGCGGCATTTTGGGGGAGGAATTGAATTACGTACACAATCGAGGGCGGCGAGGAGGTCGAGGCCGGAGATGACGAAGAAGGCGAGAGTGAGACGGTTGATCTCCTGCGTCTGATAGTGATACGGCAGCAGCTGGTACATCATCTCCAAGAACGTCACGTGCCTGTCTCTGTCGAAAAGTTCCGCATCCATGGCCCGATTGCACGGAGAATTGTCAAGTTGTGTACTCTCCTCTTTGATCGGTGCTGGCAGCTTTTTCTCTCGAGGCCCAACATTAGTGGTATCTATCATATAAAACTCGTTTGACTGTTTGAGTATGGACGGGGCATCCGGTTGGACAAACCCGACCCGCACGTAAATGGATATCTGAAAAATAAATAAACCACATCATCTCAAACCCTGGCCAACAGGTGTCAAACCATTCTCTCTAATCTCTCTGTCTCTGTCTCTCTGTCTCCCCCTCCCGCGCACGCACGCAGACTTGCACTTTCTTGCAGTAATTTCGTCGAGCACTTGTGGTGGGATACAGCAAAAGCGTTGTGAGAGTCATGAAGGCCAACAAGGCAACGGCCTTAACATTTGCTGAGAAATGCAAGGTACCCCTTCTCATTTTTTATATGTGGAACACAAACACAAACACACACACACACACACACACACACACACACAATCCCTTAGCTTATAGGAGTTGTTGCATATACCTTACTGTCATTATAAATTTGATACAATTGATATTCATTTCTTTGGTGGCACAAGACTGTAATGACTTTAAAACTTTGCAGAGTATTCTGTCTTCCAACTGGCAAGGACAACTCAATACCATCAAAGCTGATGCTAAAGGAAGGTACCCATTTGCTCAAAACATGAAAAAATTTCCTTTTCCCCTTTATGTAGTTACCCATAACCTATGATTAGTGGTTAGAAAACGCTGAAGAAACAACATGATATGCTGGTGTAGTTGAGCTGAGAACTTACCTTATCAAAGATTTAACATATAGGGACTGGATTGTTTGAAAGATATCACATTGAAAACCCCAATTGATTTGGATTAAGGATCAATATAGACAACATTTCTCACTTCATAAGTTCATATAATAGCTTCGAGTTGACTGCTGAGTTAAGTTCAGGAGTTCACTTTACATAACTAATTAACTTTAATAAAGACACAGGTTTTGGAGTTCTAACCTCAGCTCATCTTATTGAGGTCTTTAGTAGCCATTTGGTGTTTATTTCATACGGTAAAAGGGGAAAAGCCACTAGTTTCATACATTAACTAATGGGATTTCTTCTTGTTTGCTCTGTATGGCTGTGTTAGCAAGGAAGACATTTACACATCAAAGGTTAAGTACATCTGTAAAAGAGGGAAGCCATACATTTGGGTACCAGAAAAGGAGTTGCATAATGTGGTAAGTTCATATCATAGTGCTTAAAGTGGTTAGGTTTTCCTTCTGACATAAATGAGTATTCTTTTAATATTTCTATTCAAGTGCCATATTCTCTTTTTTGTTTTTTTCTCATGCAGAACGTAATTGTTGATGAACGTAGTTCATTTGCTGTGACCACTCCCATCCCAGGCCCACTAGCAAGCTTACTTAGATCACTAAAAAAGGTATATTTTTAGCATTGTATACCTCCTCCCTCTCCCCCTCCCCCTCCCCCCCAACCTTTTCCTCCCAAACCAGCTTTCTTTCATATAGTATATAAAAGTTTGTAGTACTACAGATGTGAAGCTGCATAAGGTGCTTGTATCACTTTTTTTCTTTTTCTATTTTTTATATAAACCTCCACCTAAGAGTTGCTTGTTCTAAAATTTCAGTCACCAGCTCGAGTTGCGCTGACTGGAGATGTTGTACCTCTAACAGATGAAAAGGTAATCTTAGTGCATTACATTCATACTAGGTGGTTTATGGTTACAATATTTTACTCAACTGTGATGTTATTGTTCTTGTTATAGGTTCAGTCTGCAACGAATATCCTTAGAGAAGTCATACTATCGGAGCAGAAAGCAATCAGCGAGTCCAGTTATACAGTTTCAGGTGTATTAAGTTCTTCTGATCATAGTTGTACATCACGAAGCGAAAAACTGAAGGAGCTCTTGGAAGGGGATGAAAATTACATAGTTTATAAGTTCAACCAAAGGCAAGAACCTTTCATTCTCTATTCTGCCCTGCAGTCTTTGTTTTAAATTTGTTGATAACTGAATTTGGTGATTTCATCAGCATGTCTGATAGTAATTAGCAAGTCAGCTTAGAATTTGGATAATTTTGTTAGCAAGTATTGGAGGAAGTTGGTGATTCTGTTTTCAACCGAAGTACCAAATAAGTCTTTTGGTTTGGGATTTGTCTGCTAACTTCAGCTAAAGTGTTTTATTGGGGGTGTCCGGCAATTTCAGTGCCACTACTCTGACTAAAGATCTTTATTTCCCAGATCATGCATTTACATTGATGGGAGTGAAAGTGAAAGCTCTCATGGAATTGATACGGATGATATGAATGCATCTAAAGCAGATCCGTTAGGTAAAACCTCTGTAAAAAGTACATTTCAAGAATTCTTATTCTTTAGCGCTTTGGCATGCAAAAGCTTGCATGAAACTACGACCTTACCTTTCTACTCACATGTGAGATATTCTCGTGTCTAGCTCATGTTTCCGCTAAGCTTATTGATGGTATAAACCAAAGTGCAGCAAGACGCAGAGCCCTAATGCTTTTCTGTATGACACAATTGAACGCAAATGCAAAGGTACGATTTCTTGAGATATAGTAGAATCAAATATGCATGAATAGCTGGAATTAGAAGTTTAGTTGTCCATATATTTTTGGCATATGTGCTGCATTAAAAAGAAGAAAGTTTACAACATCTGCGCCTAAGTAGCTAGTAACTGATGGGATTCATAGACAGGAGTTTAATCTTTTAATGGGTACTTGCCATGCATCATCACATTCTGTGTAGATTTAGGAAGATCGTAACTGATTAACACATGTTTTGATGAAAGGATGCGTACATGCTGTCTGTCGATCGCAAGGGATTTGACATATTGAGCAAGGTTCCTGGTCCAGTGTTGAAGGATGGGTTTGGTCAGTATCAGTGGAAGGAGTTTAGATTATCTTTGAAAGAAGAGGCACGAGATGTTGAATCATTCTGCCGTCAACTCGTGGAAATGGAAGAGGAGGCTGTTCAGCTGGTTTCAGGCCATAGCGGTTTAGCATGAAGAAGCTTTTAAGGCGTTCAAAACATTTTAGTTTGATTGTATTTCTTATGATTCTGTCAAGAAAGTTGCATACCTATTTTTAGATGACCTCTCTGGTCCCTTTTACCCACTATGCATATGTCCCATTCTCTAGTTCTTGAGAAAGAAGATTTACCTTGATTTTGATTTTTATGTCAGAAAACCAATTGAAGCTCATTCTGTATTTAATGACTCGATCTTGCCTGTGAGAGAGATTTTAATGGGTACACAACACAATTGTTTTTAGTGGGCAAACTAGAATAACCTTCATAGATTTTGAGTATCAATGAAGAAACAAAAGAATCTTTCTCCATCCTTCCAAATCCGCCGAAAAATGGGTGAATAGATTTTGAAGATCAGTTCAACAACTTTCCTCCATTTTTTCAGTCTCCCTCTCCCCATCTCTCAAGTAAAGAGGGAAAAAGGCAATTGAGACTTGATAAAACACATAAAAACAATTGACTAACGTCTAAAACCGAATTAAGAAACTTTTAAAAAAGAAAATAGGCTTCATTGGCATAAAACGACATAGCATGATCAACAAAATCACCAAGATCCCCAAACCGTCATATATAGATCTTGGATTGGAAAAACAAACCCCATAGAGTACTTGAGTTCAAACCTTAACCAACATTGCATAAAGGAAAATTAATAAAGACTACTAGGAAAAACCTCCACCAATTTCATCCAACGGAACAGCTTAATCAACTTCTTCAATCTTGGGACCAGCACCGCTGCCACCAGCAGGAGGAACATCTTCATCCATGCCACCACCCACGTCAGGACCAGCACCACTGTACATCTTGGCAATGATCGGGTTGCAGATGCTTTCAAGCTCCTTCATCTTGTCTTCAAATTCGTCAGCCTCCGCAAGCTGGTTGCTATCGAGCCACTGAATGGCCTGCTCAATTACATCCTCAATCTTCTTCTTGTCTGCAGCGTCAAGCTTGGAAGCAATCTTATCATCCTTGATCGTGTTCCTCATGTTGTAAGCATAATTCTCCAGAGCATTCTTAGCCTCCACCTTCTTCTTGTGCTCCTCATCTTCTGACTTGTACTTCTCAGCCTCCTGAACCATCTTCTCAATTTCTTCCTTTGACAGTCTTCCCTTATCGTTGGTGATAGTAATCTTGTTCTTCTGGCCAGTGGTCTTGTCCTCCGCAGAGACATTAAGGATACCATTGGCATCAATATCGAAGCATACAGTGATCTGAGGAACACCCCTTGGAGCTGGAGGAATTCCAGAAAGCTCAAACTTGCCCAACAAGTTATTGTCACGGGTTCTAGTCCTTTCACCTTCATAGACCTGAATCAACACACCAGGTTGGTTGTCTGAGTAGGTTGAGAACACCTGCTCCTTCTTGGTTGGAATGGTAGTATTTCTAGGAATCAACACAGTCATCACACCTCCAGCAGTCTCCAAACCAAGGGATAAAGGAGTGACATCGAGAAGCAACAGATCCTGAACCTTCTCATTACCCTCACCACTCAAAATGGCAGCCTGCACAGCGGCACCATAAGCAACAGCCTCATCTGGGTTGATACTCTTGCACAACTCCTTTCCATTGAAGAAGTCTTGAAGCAACTGCTGCACCTTAGGAATCCTGGTAGAACCACCAACAAGCACAACATCATGGACACTGCTCTTGTCCATCTTAGCATCTCTCAAGCACTTCTCAACTGGCTCCATACACTTCCTGAACAGATCCATGTTAAGCTCTTCAAATCTAGCACGGGTAATGGTTGTATAGAAGTCAACACCCTCATATAAAGAGTCAATCTCGATGGTAGTCTGAGCTGTGGATGAGAGAGTCCTCTTTGCCCTCTCACAAGCTGTTCTCAACCTCCTGAGAGCCCTTGGGTTTCCACTAATGTCCTTCTTGTGCTTCCTCTTGAACTCTTGAACAAAGTGGTTCACCATTCTGTTATCGAAATCCTCTCCTCCCAAATGGGTGTCTCCAGCAGTAGACTTCACTTCAAAGATACCCTCTTCAATTGTAAGAAGAGAGACATCAAATGTGCCACCCCCAAGATCAAAAATCAAGACATTCTTCTCACCAACACTGGTCGCCTTCTTGTCAAGACCATAAGCAATGGCTGCTGCCGTAGGCTCATTGATAATACGCATCACATTAAGCCCAGCAATGACCCCAGCATCCTTCGTAGCCTGCCTTTGAGAGTCATTAAAGTAAGCAGGGACAGTAACAACTGCATTCTTCAAAGATAAGCCTAGATAGGCCTCAGCAATCTCACGCATCTTGATTAGAACCATTGACGAGATTTCTTCAGCGGCAAACTGTTTCTCTTCACCCTTGTATGTCACCACAATCATGGGCTTGTCACCAGGACCTGGAATGACCTTGAATGGCCATAACTTCATGTCACTCTGAACAGAGGGATCACTAAACCTCCTCCCAATCAACCGCTTCGCATCTGTGAAGATAACAAATCCCATTTAGTAATCACTAACATAAGCAGAGTACAAAATTAGAACAATCTACAAATTCAATCTATTAAAAGTTGGGGGGAAAAAAAAGAAAGAAGCAAAATAACCCAACAAAAAACAGTCTGCTACTAAGCAATTCAAGTAAAATAACTACATACAGCCCCAAAATTTCACTAACGTTTAATAGGAGGAGAAGAAAATGATATTGAGCACTATCAACACCAAATTAAAAAAATTGATTAGTACGGATTAACATCTAAAGAACATAGGCTCGAACTAAAGTAACAACAGCAAACCGATGTAAAAGTCTGATCATTTAAACTAAACAAAGCCTTAAACTAGACAAGAACAATTTTTATTCAAAAATAACTTTTTGATACAATTTAAGCCTTGCCTCGAACTAACAGCACCATATGCAGATCTTGACTTCAACAAAACAAAGCCTCAAACTAGGACAAAATAATAATTTCATCGCTTGTTTAATAAAACACAAAAAAATTGTACAATCTAAAAATACAAGATCTTACATAATGATGTCAATAAAAATCGACAGATAAATTCATCAAATTTGCAAAACAAGCAGAGATCAAATAATACAAACTGAAACTAAAGTACCACATGTAGTAAAAAAAAAAAAAATAAACCAAGCAGGAATTTGTAATAAAATAAAAATAAAAATAAAAGGTTTCGCAAGGTTACCAAAGACTGTGTTGACGGGGTTCATGGCGACCTGGTTCTTGGCGGCATCACCGATCAAACGCTCGGAATCAGTAAACGCAACGTATGACGGCGTCGTTCTGTTGCCCTGGTCGTTGGCTATGATCTCGACACGGTCGTGCTGCCACACTCCGACGCAAGAGTAGGTGGTGCCGAGGTCGATTCCGATCGCCGGTCCCTCTCCTTTTCCCGACATTGTTTCGAAACCAAAAGTTCAGAAACAATAGAAACAATCAAACAAGAAAATATCGCAAAGAAAACAAAGAACGCAGGGAATCAGAAAGCTTTGCTTGTAAGCGTTTGGGGTCACAGAGTCAGCTGTTTTATTTGGGACAATAGTTAGTGCGTTGTTTTATATAGGAGTTTTTTTTTTTTTTTTGAGAGAGGGGGTCTAGAATGTTCATTGATACGATTTTTCGAGGGGAGTGTCTCCAGAGTGTTCTGTTTGATTACAGCCGTTGATATTGACGGTCCTGATTGTATTTCCTTCGCGGGGGCGGTTTCCTTTTCCAAATCGGTTTACGCCGTTACTTGCGCGTTTGGGTTTTGGTCGACTTAGGAAATATCTCTTTTGTCCTTTTGCTTTCGTTGAGCTTCGTTTTAATTTTCAAAGGACGGTGGTTGAATTTATAGTCATTGTCTCGATTCTTCCTTCACAAAGCCCATAATTCACAGGCCCATGTTTGGGTCTCTGCTCGTCCTTATGAATCTTTTGGAATTTTTTGGGTTGCTTTTTCCCTAGATTGGTTGTATTCTATTTGTTACTTTGGATTCTGTGTAGTGTCTCCTTCCCAATTAAATCTTACACTGACCCATGCTTACAAGTTACAAAGATCCACGCTTTGGTTCAATTGATAAGGTAGTTTTGGTCATGAAGATTAAAACGACATCAAGACATATACATCTTAACCCAGTAACCCATTCAACAATTCCTCATCAACAAAATATCCTGGTTTTTGACTCCTAAAAATTAAGCAATTCAACCCCATAAACGATGGTAAGGAACAGAGCAGGGGATTTGGGCCCTTTTCAAGCTATTAAACAGAGCAGGCCTCTGCTGGGCCAATTAAAGGAACCTTGGGAACCAAGTAATCAAGTAATTTGTGCAGAGTGACGTTTACGATATCAAAGACCAGTTGTTGGTAACCCACATTTGTGGCCCAACAACTAAGCAAATATGCAGTTCCCTTTCCTTGTACATTTACTTGATCACAATGAATATATATTCCCTTCTGCTACCTTGTATACTTGTAGTCTGGAATTTGCTACATTTTGGTGATTTGGTAATTGACAAATTGTTAAGTGATTAATGTACAAAAGGGTAATGCGAATATTACATTTCTGATCATGGAGGTGTATAGAGATGTATATTGAAATTTTTGTTTGTGACAATCTATCAGCAATGCTTGTAATATATGGGGACCTAATAGATATGTTAAATCCATTTATGGATGAAAGCTTGTGCTGTCATTCTATATAGACAGTGAAATTGTGTCTAAAATCATCTTTTAAGGGTCAATTTTTCTAGCTGTATAAGAAAAGGAAACGAAGCAAATTAAAGTTGGCACTGAATTACATCATCTTTGCTGCTTTTTAAGTAGTGTCAAGTAATGTTAGGATGTGTTGACTCAAAGTGTGTACCTAACAACATCCAAACATTTTATGTAGCAAAATCACTAGAAAAATTCAACTTTACAAACACAATCACCATGTAAATACAATTTTAACACTTCAGTCTTAACAAGTTAATTACTTCTCTATCATTAGGGTTTGTAATTGAATACTAACATTATTGTTGCCATATTTAAGCTAACAGGATTGAACAATGCTTATGCGGTGGCCACTGCATGCCCCTCTGCCCCTAGCTAGCAGATTAAGTTATAAACAAAACCCTACTTAAATTTTAATCTGACTAAACACAAAAAGCTTGAAACATGTGGTTCTAGCAAGGGCCTAAAAGTTGCTGTTGTAGCTGGCTTCGTCCTCTGAACAAGAAAATGTCGCAGAGAACTGAGGGCCTAAAAGTTGCTGTGTAAACAGATATTGTCGCTTGAAGACTAAGCTTGTTGTTTTGAGTTTTGGTATTTTTGTACCTGTGTTTTTGCAGATTCATGATGCAAATGAACAGCGGTGTGCTGAGCACGATAGAAAGCATAGGAAATATATTGAACATGGAGTCAAAAAAATGGAGACCAAGTATTTCTCAAAAAAAAGTGATTCTCAGCAGGACATCAAATTGTTTGTCGAACTGTAAACCATAATATTGTGGTTGAAGTTTGTTGGGATTAATAGTTTTTAAACTTAAATCTGTAACAGGCTTGAGCCTGCGATGTATAGCTTGAGTTTCAGCTGTATAGGGATGCATTTGTATCATTTTATTTTTGACAAAAATCAAAGAGAAATTTATTTGCAGCCCATAATTTTCTCTGCTATATTCTTCAATTTATGGGCAAATTCACGAATAAGCCAAAGGCTCAGTATATTCCGACCACTCTTTGCTGCTGAGTTGACCACCCTCTCACTTTTTTTTTCCCTTTTTGCCCCTCCAGAAATTTTTTTTTTCTCTTCCTCCCTCTCTCACCGGACCACCCACCCCCACCCTACCCAGACGCCGACACGACCCCACTAAGCCGTCGCGCCATCCCACCCCACCCAACCCAGCCACCGGCGCGACCCCACTACATCTTCGCTTGTTTAGAAACTTTTCGACATTGGTATGCCGAAATTTTGGTGGTTATTCGGCACCCTGTTGTCTAACGTAGGCAGTGTTTTCGGTAAACAACCACCGAATGAAAAATATGTGTGTTTAAAACAAGCATTCAGAGGTATTCTACCGAACATATTACTTATATTCAGTCATAAGCTGCCGAACTTTTCTATATTTTTCGACAGCATGCTACCGAATGGGTTTGGAGAGAGGTGGTGGCTGGGGTGGGGTCACGCGATAGCTGGGTTGGGTGAGGGTGGAGTCGTGGTGGGTGAGTTGGGTGG
>QANT01001349.1:0-49918 GCA_003254885.1 Purshia tridentata | reverse complement strand
AAGATGAAGACAAGATTTGTTGTTTTTTCTTTCTTCCAATAAATAAATAATCGAAAATGTTTAAAAAAATGTAAATATATATAAATCCTCTATTTAGAAATTAATTCTCTTATAACCTTCACCTAAAATTAAATTCTTCCAAAATCTCCATACACTTTAACATTTTTCAAAACCCTCTAGGCAACATATAACCATCTAAAGTTGACTTTTCTTTTTTAGAATTTCAATTATATCATTTTTATTTGTTTTTAATTTTAGTAAAATTTTATTTATATTTTGTTAATTTCAAAAATGCCATTTTTTATTCATGTTTTTTATTTTGGTCTGTAACTTTAAACCCCCTAACCATCTAAAAAATTTGTTTAAACCTTTACCTATCTAAAAACTCTTTCAAAGCTCCTAAAAATTATAATATCTTTTTTACCCTTCTAATGCGTTCTAACGCTCTCTGACGTGTTCTACGCACGATCTGACGCGCGCCCAGTGTAACTGTATTTCAATGAAGGTGTGATTGTTTATTTAGTGAAGGTGTAACTGTTTGTTTAATGAAGGTGTAACTATTATTTAGTGAATGTGTAACTATTTTTTGAGTCAATGTGTAATTGGTTTTTTATTTTTTATGGGCCTGCAAGTTTTTTTTTTTTTAAATAATAGTATCATTATTTGTAATTATTTTTTAATGTAATTGTATTTCTAAAATTCAGTTTCAATTTCAGTGTAACTGTAAATTTGAAATACTGTTACACTGGGCTCGCATCAGCCTGTGTCAGTTTGCGTCAAAGCGCATCAGCGCTCATCAGAAGGGCAAAAAAAGTATTATAAGTTTTAGGGGGTTTTGGAAGAGTTCCTAAATGAGTGGGGGTTTAGGAAATGTTTATTGATAATTAGGAGGTTTAAAAAAAGTTACACAGAAATAAATGAGGGAAAAATGATGCATGAGGAAAAAATGATAAAATCTAAATGAAAGGAACTATTTTACTCTCAAAAAGGACTTTACATGGTGCTCTAAAAACATAAATTTGGATAAAAAATGTGTGAATTGATGGAAAAATTCTTAATTGACAAAATTGAAAAAGTCAAAGTTCTTAATTTTCTAAATTAAAAGTTTGAGGACCAAACTGATACAAGTGTAATAGTCTAAAGACCAAAATAGCTATTTATCCTAAATTTAACTAGTGAATAGATGAATTGACGACATATGATAAATTTGCTCTATTTTGAAAGATTGAATGACAAATTGTCAACAAACTTTTTCAATATGGCATTTGCACAAAAACTTCAAAGTTTGTACGGCATTTATGTAATTTTATCTTTCTTTTTTACATGAACTATTAAAAAAAAGTTGGAATAACACACCTCACTTGAACCCAATCACCATCAACATCTACTTCTCTTTCTCTCATTATTTTTTTTTCTCATTTTCTGTCTATTTTTCTGTTTTAAGGAGTAATGGTACTTTCGTTAAGGAAAGTTGTTGCTGCAGAAAAGCAATTCGGTGGTAGTGTCGGCTCAATGGGTAGCTCTGGTGATGTGAGGTCAGCAGGCTTGCCAATCACAGAGTAAATAGCAGTCAATGAGAGTGATAGTAGTCTCTTACCTTTTGTGAGTGAATGATGGCACGATTTATAAGATTCATATGTGAGGTTTCCCTTCTTCACAGGTCACCTTACCTCCGATGGTGGCTGAAATTATTCATAAAATGCAAAAACCATGGAAAATGACAGAGACTTTTAAACCTCAATTCATCACAACATATGAAGGTTGTCATGAGGATTGGTCAATTGATGATTGTAGAGGAAAAGCCAGACGAAGAAAATGGTGGCACTTTTTGCTAGAATCTGCCGTGAAATGTTTTCACACTTTTCACTTAAAGGTGTTATTTTCAGAAAAAGACTTACTTTTCACTTAGTAAATCAGTTAATGCATCAGGAAAACGCCATGGGAGCACAATGCAGGTGTCAGGTGTATTAGTATACACAAGAGCTGACTCCTAGAATTAGCTTCAAAATGCCGACATTCCTTATTCACTTAAAACAATATGTGAGATTTTCTATTTCATTAATCAAAAGCACTACACCAACATAACACTGCATAAACTAAAACAGAAATGACAGTAATATGTTAGTATAAGCATAAGCTTCCTAATAAATCTAGAGAAAAAACAATAAGTCATTCACGCAAGCCGCTCAATCAGTAGTAGCGTGAGCCAGTATCGTAAACACGGCCTCCAGGAAATGGACCTCTAGGCTCAAATCCATGATCCCGGGAACCCCCAAGAAATCGAGCCCACTCTCTGTAGGAATCATACTGACCAGTACTATAGCCTCGGTGTGCTTCACCAACACTAGCTGAGGCTGTAACTCCACTGTACCCATGAAGATCAGAGTGGCCCATGCTGCTGTTAGGGAAACGATCCATCATGGACTGCTGGTATTGATGTTGTCGGGCATTTGATTCCCTCCGAAGTAATTCATCTCTACGACTAGCATGCCGGGCTCGAAGTGCTGCTAGTTGTTCTTCATACTGAGCATTGATTGCACCAATTTTCTGAAAAATACATGATGTGTGTAAGTATTAACAGTTGAAGGCATATAAACATCTTAAATTATATACATAATTAAAAACAAGCATGAAATAAAGACAGGATGTGAGAAAAAAGAGCACAAAAGAAGAAAGACTCAGAAGTGGGGAAAAGGGAACCTTTTGTTTATTATGCAAACTTAAGAAAAAGAAAAAGAAATTGACAAACTTGACAACTATTATTTGCCAACGTAAAAGAAAGTCTCACTTCTAAAACATGTTATCCACAGTTTGTTGGAACCTCTGCTAAAGTCTATAAGCAATGGCATTGAGGACAGCTGTGGGCAAAATAAGCTGCCTCAAGCTTTGGCAGCGGTTTTAAGGGTTCAGTAGACAGCAGCTTGTAGCCATGTCCATGTGCCAATTTTGTTTAGTGACATATTAACAAAACTAAACAAAATTTGAAATACATCTGGTAAGTAAACAGCGTAAATGCTTTCATGAGGAAGATACTCTGATATGTAGAATATCCTGAAAATACCTAATTTGGGGTTCAAATGATTGCATCCAAAATTTCCTTATTTAGAAGAAGGGACAGGCAGGGAGCCTGAATATGAAAAGGTGATTAGCAAGTTTGGACTGAGTCCAGCATCCTCTCCTAATATTTTCCGCAGAGAACTTCTGCAAAAATCTAAGTTTGAAGGAGGTAGCAAGCACTAGGTCCAAACCCATCCCGGAAGTGTGTGTATATTGACTAGTTTGCCTATGATGTTTCATATGGATTTTTCCATTCACAGTGTCCAACATTCCACTGAAGACTTTTTCCGCTAAAAACAACTAAAAACAAAAGAAATAAAAAACAGAGAGAAATGTCAAAGTATATATTGCTGTAGAATAATGCTAACAAGGATGCTAAACATCCATAAATATATGAGTGGTGTTATTCCCACCTACCTGTCTTATTTCCCCCACCCCTCTTTTCTTTTTTTAAATTAATTATAATTTTCTTCTTTTATAAATTTACTAAAAATGGCATACTAACAGAAAAAAACAGAAAAAAAACAAAATCTAAGGCTTCCATGGCTGCCTGGTAGAACACAAATATAACACAAGTGCTTAGAGTATAGAAACATGGATCCACCACTTTCAACACTTACTTTTACAAAATTGTAAGAACCTAATTAAGCCTATGAATGAACTTCTAATCACTACACCCATTGCCTACCAACTTCAGCAAGAATATTTGTCTTTTCATTGATTTAGGACGAATCATGTTTATAAAGGATAGGGAAATGGGAAGGAGAAGGTGAAGGAGGAGGAGGAAGGGATAAAGGCAGTTTGGGAATAATGGGGGGTGTGATGAATAGATTTGTTTACTTAAAAAAATTTGCGAGGCTGTGAAATAAGATGGGTGCGCAAATAGGAATGGGTGGCAATAGTGCCACTAAATATATTTACAAATACTAAAAAGTGTGCACTGCCTTCTCACTTTCCAAAAAATAGCCTGAAAACATCTAATCATAAAAACCAAAAGCTACAACATAGCAATGCTCCAATCATAAAAAAATATCTTGAAATTAATAATCCTTAAAATCAGAAGTCATCTACGCCGAAATGAATTTTTTGATTTTTAATGCCCCAGAAGAACATTTTAAGAATATAGAACTCTTACATTGCCAAGTACCATTCCTCACTTTGGAATGCAAATCAATTTATGCTCGGTGTAAACATCTATGTCCCTGGAAAATAAACTTAGATGCTTTTTGAATCAATTCAAAATGCATAAACTGCTCTGCCCTGTTTTAACTGGTTTGAAACAAACACCTCTAAAGGTGGGAGCTATGGTGGTACTTCCGTCATAACTCACCTTCCGTCACAACACACTGCACCCCCTAGGAGTGTCGGTGCTTCCCAGGGCCCAAGTGAGATTTTATCCCAAAGATTTGATGTCTTGCTACAAAGCAAGAGTTTCATTTTGCTCAAATGTGATGACAACACAGGTTAAGGAAAAGCAAAAGATTCTTACAACATTATCAAAATCCTTAAGGGCAAAAAAAAAAAAAAAANNNAAAAAAAAAAACAAAAAGAAGTTTGAAACATAATTTCAAATCAATTGCGGCACAATGTTATAAATGTAACTCAATTTGCATTTATAACTTATCTCTCCCCAACCCATTTTGGGTTTAAAGCAGGTCTGGAAAAGGAATGACAAGGTATATCTACAAGGCAGGTTCACCATAAACCCCCCTCCCCATGTTATCGTCCTGATTACTTGTGGCTAACTATGAAGCACTGATATTCCAAAAATTTTAGATATGGAGTATCAGATATGATCCTCCCCCGATACTGGCTAACATGGTGCCTATGTTTATATGCACAAATATGAGGCTATTTATCATATTTAGCAGTCAAAATGAACACTTATTCTGATATAAATTACTATTGTCTAGTTAATTATACAAACCACCATGCCCACGATCACTTTATAGAGACATATTAAATTAGCACTTATCCATGCCAGTAAAGCTAGGAAGGTATTATCATATTGAAATATGTATGATTAAAATTTGAAATGTGAAATGTAAACAAGTATTATGTCAGTTATTGGGTTCTACCTCGTTAAGTTAATCAAAATTCCAGAAAATATGTTACTGGCCTTGTTTAAAATTAGTTCACATGTAAAACATAAAGACAGGGTAAGAACAACAAAATGCACTTTTTCTTTCTTCGAAATTGAAAACATTCTCTGTTTTTGGAAAAAACAAAAAAAAGGTGAGTCACAAGGGTAGTTCATAAGATCACCAAAGTCCCAAATAATCCACTTAGCCCAAAAGCTTAAGATTGTCAAGAGATGGTAGAAGGATAATAAAGATACAAAATTGGGCATCCAAGAGAATAACAAGCATCACCTCAGGAAAAAAAAAAANAAAAAAAAAAAAAAAAAAAAAAGTCACACAGAGATTAACAAGCATACATATAAAAGAAAATGCTCTTTCAAATATAAACTAACCTCTCTGTGTCTAGCATTTTCTGCATCCTCAGCATCGTTCTGTTCCTTGGTTAGTTTCTTAATGTCATCTAGGAATTTCTGCTCAAGATCTTCATAAGTCTGTGACAAAGGCTTGTCATATCCAAGGTCCATATCTTCATTATGAGGTTGAGATCGGGGATCATTGTTTCTTTGTTTCTCCAAAGCAACTTTTGCATCAGGCCTCTGACCCTGAAAATATGATCTTGATGTAACACCCCCATGACCTGCAAAACAAGCATGTCACCCTAAAATATGACGTAGTAATCTTAACTAGGACAATTTAAGGCATAGCATAACCTTGACGAGTGAGAGTGAACAACTAAAATATGACATAGTACCCAAACTTGTGTTAAACAATATTCGGTACCAGTCGGTTTTTGGTATATGTTGGAAATACCGGTATTTATTGCCGCCATAGATGACGGAGCTGGTGGCAGAGAAATAGCGAAGCTTTGGTGGGTCTCGATTGAATCACAGAAAAAAGTGGAGCTGAAATCGACCTTCCATTTGAGCAAAACGCCGTCGTCGATGCCCAGTTCGATCTGGGAGAATCGAATCTCGTTGAATTTCTTCAGGACCAAGTTGGGGCTGAGATGGATTTAGTGGGTAGTAAATCTGATTCTGAGAGGGGATGATGACATGGCATGTTAACATATCCACGAAGCTTAATAACTAAACTTAACGGGGTCTTTCCATAGGCTCATAGTCCCTTATTAATTGCTCAATATACCCCCCTCTAATTTTCTTCTCCGACACTCCCTATTTTACCCGGATGAAATAATAAAAAATAAAAAAAAATAAAAGGAAAAAACCGTCATCAAATTCACCACCACAAAAACCATGAGTTAACAAAGGGATCAAGATCTTCTACCTATTTGCCTACCTAGCTTCTTATTATATTTTTATTTTTTGTCGTACTTCCTTCCACTTCTTTTTCTTTCTTTTTCTCTTTACTCTTTATTTGATGGTCAAGATTAATACATAATAGAAAAATGAATAAGTAAATGGGTAAGAAATCCTTATCCCTAAGGACAATGAGAACTGTAAACTGTGCCTCTTGATGGTTTGGGACTTGTGCCTGATGAAGGATATTATAGTAGTGCATGGTGATGAAGAAAAGAATACACATTGCCAAGTTATGAAATTATCATTCTCAATTACTACCACGGAGGCATGTTGTTTGCTTTTTGCCTATTACTTGAAATATCTTGGAGCTAGTGCCTTGCTCTCATGGAGGTTGCTACTAAGAACAAGGCTTGTGGGATGTCCAAGATAGTCCTCAACTTTTTTGTTACTGTTCGCAGTTTGGAGGGGAAGAACTACTTTGTGAGTTAATCCAAAGTAGGAAAGAAGTTGTACTGAGGCTCAGCCATTATTGCTTGTGGCTGCATGCACAACCAATATTGTCACCAAAGAGTAGAGGGCTGAAAATTCTCTTGATTACCCCACAATTTTCTTTGTTAAGATAATTGTTTACATCCGAAGTCTGTGCCGAGATATACGGCCGGGCTCAGAATCAAGCAAAGCTCAGCCCAAGGCGTATCAGCTAGAGAGCGGGAACATGATTCAGAAGCTTCCTAAACCAGATTAATTGCATGTTTTAAGGAAAGTCCAGTCTCATTGAGAGTCCTTGGTGAACTAGAAGAGTAAATATGACAAGTTACAAGAAAGACTTGGATGTGAAGGAAAAGCAAGCCAAGGAGTCCAAGTTCAAGAAGGAGAGAGATTTCCTACAATCTTAGGGTTTGGATCACTATAAATAAGAAGCATCAACACAAGAAGATCTCTCTCACAACACACAAATTTCAAAAATCAATCTAGACTCAAGCTCTTCAATTTCTTCAAGTTCTCAAGCTCTCGAGCATCCTTTGTTCTTAGTTCCTAGTTTCTTTGGTTTTAGCTCTGCTGGATTTCAATAAGATCTAGTATCGATTATTATTTAAGTTTTCAGTCTTTAATTTCATGTTTGTCATTCATAAGGTTTATTGTCAGAACTACAATTGTCACTCGTTTTCAAAATAATCAAGTTATTCATACTATTTTTTCTAAAGATCCATTATTTTTTCATTCACCCAATCACATTTGCCATTTTTCTTTGCACTTTTGAATTTAATTATTGAGTCACAATTACACCAGACGAGTTAACATCTTTCGATTAAGGCAAAACCAGACCTAGGCAAGCTTCATGTTCCTTGCTCTCCAAGAAATCCCTTGGTTTGAAGTTAGATCTCAGCGCAACCTTTTCATTCACGACACAATAACTTACAGCCTCTTAGCCAAACGTTGACACGCCCGCATCCATATAAGAACGATAGTGTTTTTATATTTAAATCTCGTCAATATCTACTATGATTTTTTAGAGGGACAATAATAAAGGAATATATCCTAATTTTGCCTTTCATAAGTACAAGGCCTTTCTGTTAAGAGATCTTTTAAATAAGCTTATTTAAGGAATCCCTCATAGAGTCCACTCCATAGTTTTATAATCAAAACCATCTATTTTTTTTGTCTCCATTAAAGGATCATCCTTGTAAAAAATTAAGAAAATCGAAAATCGTTTGACCATTGATTAAATGGTCACAATTTCAAGAGTTTATCGAAAACATTTTGTTCGTCTATTTATTTCATCACAATTATAAATCTTAATGATTTTGGATTTATTTAAATTTTTGTATAGATAATTTTTAAATAGACACCAACAAAATAAACGATTCAGATTTTTGAAATACAACATATAATGAACCTCATGAGAAATTTCTTAAATAAAATTATTTGCAGGATCTCTTAATGAAAGGAATTGTATATATTTCTAAATTAATATGGCTAAATATCTTTAAAATCTCAAATTTTGGCTAATTTTCCTATTTCTACACCGTATTTGTATCTTTGATTTCATTTTTCCTCCTTTTTTTCTCCGGAGCCACTGCTGCTCAGCATGCGGTGAAGCTCAACTTGGCGTCTGACTGAAGCCTCAGAAGCATATAGAGGTCAGTTGAATGATCTTCCCAAACAAATGGCGGGCATGGCTGAAAAGCTTTCATTTCATTTTTACATCCGGAGTTGCATAAGCTTTGGTCTCCTATCAAACCACTAAAATGACATTTCAGCTTTGTGGATCTACCGATTCAGCTTCATATCTAAATTTGTGGGTTATTATGAGACCAGAATCAGATTTAAGTAGAGAATCATGGATCATGTCACAAATTGCCACATCTAGTAATACTTCAATTTTGTGCCAAAAAAAATACTACCTCAATTTGAAAGCAAAGGAACAAGGTTGAAAATATACATAAAACGACAATTGAAATTTCATTTGAATTTCAGTACATAAGTACATATAATCATATAGGACAGAGTAAATTACAGGATGATCAAGCAGACAATCTCAATTTCATCTTGCCACAACAAATACTTACAAGAGGCAAAACACTCAGGCACTTGAACTAGACTTTTCATTCTTATTTAAGTAACATACTCAAGAACAATGCAGAAAGCGCGGTAGTGGGTGCTCAACTGTCGGAGACCAAAGATCCAAAGACAATTTTGAAATTGAAACTGATGCATGACAACTTTTGGTTGTGATCATCCTCCATTGTCATCCTAAGATTGTATGAGCCCTATAAATTATGAAACATCGTCATCTATGTGAAACATCTGAATAAAATGCAAAGCTGAAGAACAGGTTTGAAGTGCACAAGAAAAACAAGACAATGGGAAAATTAAATCCAGTGAGGTAGTGACAAATTAAAACAGCCTCTTCAGAGAAAAACATAACAGAGGAATCTATAAAGTCAAAGTAAATATAAATTACAGCTCTAAAGGTATAGTAATGAATCTCAAGAGTCAAGAACTGACATAAATGTCAAAAGCCAATAAATTAAATTTATCATACACAAGATATAATAGCTCTAGGAACATAAAAAAGAACAATTATGAATAACTGACACAAACGGATGACAATCAAAATTCCTGCTGCTTGAAAATGGTCTTTAATAACAACAAAACATTTAAAGGAGGAACAGAATGTAGGAATTTCTCAATTCCTAGTTTAACGTAAAAGGCTAATGTCAAGGGAAAGAAAAGAACTAGGAAGCATTGGAAAACAAAATTAGAGAGGAAAAAAAAAAACAAAAAACTACATGATAGATTCAAACAGTTTTCTGCCCAACACAGGAATGTACACCAAAATCAGTTTAAAAAAAGATGGAAAAGTAATTTACTGTATACGAGAGTTAAGAAGGCAATGTAAATTATCTCCTATTTGTGAACCAAATGGTAGAAATCCCCTGTTACATTCCTTCAGTTTCACTTTTCAGGAACCATTGGAAAATGTCTTAACTTTAATAACACCAAAAAAAAAAAAAAAACAGTAAAAGACTTAAAAAATATGTAGCCAATATAGTATAAAGAGCATGATATTATGTAAGGCACTCTCAAACTTTTGGTACTAATACAATCAATCATGAATTAAAACAACCACACATTTTAGCTCACAGGTGCCCATAAAATATAGGTTAATTATAAAACTGAATGCAGCTAGTGTGCCTCAAAGTGGGGAATAATCTTGGAATTGTAACAGTATGGAAGAGGGCAAAGTATAAATCTTATTAAATGAAACTTACAGGCGGAGTGATCCCAGGTAAAACTTGGGTATGAGAGAGTACAAAGTTGCCTGCTGAAACAGGGCAGGAACTCTCCTCACAAAGGTCATGTGTTTCTGTATGAACGCGCACCCCAAAATAGTAAACCTCAATCACCACTTTCCCACCAGAGATGGCTTGACCTGTATGAAGTATAGCAGGCACAATTAGCAATAGCCCAAAGATATTCCCGAGGGACGCAACCATAAACTCTAAAATACATGCATTAATATGTGTATTATCTGAAGAACAAGCATTGATGAACAGAAAGAACAAAACACTCCCAATGCGAGTTCAGAATTATATTGGAATTACCAAAATTACAATTAAACATCCATATGGATTAAGAACTCATCTTTGTAAATTGAAGTATGTTCCTCAAGACTTCATTAAATTTTTTTTAGGCCCCATATAAATTAAAGCCAAGAAAAATTGCTGCAGGAGAAGAAAATTCCACGAACCTTGGTCAAAATCAGCTGTCAAGCAGGAAGCCTGCCTATTGCTTATGCAATTTGAAAATAACTGAAACCTTTGTTTCCTCAAAAATAAAGATGCCAAAATCCATAAATTATTAGAACTCACCCAGAGTAGGAAAAAGTCATGCAGAGAAGAAAGATTAGGAGATCCATTTGAATAGGCAAAATGTAAGCAAAAGAAGTTCTCTGGTTGTAATTTGCTACTTCCAAATTTATAAGATTTCTGTAAATGTGAATTAGTTACCAATATCTATGTGCTGTACTCTAGACGCCATCTTGTATAACATTCGTTTCCCTTAATTTCAGTAGCTAAATTTTAGCACATTACAAATTACAATGTCACATCTAACTTTCATATTTTTTTTTTTTAATTTGAGTAAATCATACCACCAAATAGTGTACATTTAAGACGTCATTGAATTGAATGGTAAATTCCAGTGGCGCCACACAGTAAGCAACTGTTCATAATGGATTTGGGAATTATAAAAGCAACTATGGTTTCTAGTGTCAAACAAAAGCACACTTGTGTTCAAATATTTCCCATTCCATATTCTTAGTGGTAAGAACTCTCTTTTTTTCCTTTTTTTCCTTTTTTATTGTCCAGTTGCTAAGTTATGTAAAACTTGGAAGAAAGATTCAAGTTCATATTTAAATTTGCAGCAAAACTGTATTAAATTCAGTTTCTATATCAATCGAAAACATTTAAAATGTGCATTAAATGCATAAATAAAAAAATTTTGACCGAGAAATTGTAAAAAGAAACTAATAGATGGTTTAGGTGTGTAACATGGACATGCAAAGCAGAAGCGACCCCAAGCCTTGCAACAAAAGGGAACTATGAGTGGTGTAAAGTCAAGATTGAAGTAGAGCAAAATCTTCTTCTGGGGTATTTCAAAGGTATTGAGTTCGTCTAGCCTGCATCCCCTCATCACAGCACGAGAGAAAGGGCTAAAGGTTACAATAAACAAAACAGTACATTTACAAAATGAAATCTGAAACATTTCAAGAACATATTTAAGCTTTAATGTGCTTTCCCATGCCTTCCTATCTAGAACATTGCTTAAAAGATGAAGTGCAATATAAAGTATAAAAATTATTCTCTCCAAGTTAAATTGTACTTGCAAAACTGAAGGCAAGTATTCTCTTAAGGAAAACACATATTCAAATGCACATGCACGCCCACAGAGTTATGCTGATGAAATTGTTGATAGGAGTAAGTAATTTGATGAGAGAAATTCAGGCCTTTAATGCACTTGGTTTCCACATGAGCCATCATACTATACTACATTGATCAGATTCAGCATACAAGTCTCAGAATATATGACTAGCAAACAATAAAAGCCGGAAAGTCGTACCTGACGAGGCCGAGATGTTAAAGGTGGCTGGCTTGCCTCTCACCACAGGGTTAGGCAATATCTCGACTCCCTGGACCTTCACAGCATAGTCATCTTTGTTACCTGAAATTTGATAGAAATGAAATTGATATTACTGCCAATGCAACCTACAAAGAACTAAATTAGCATCATAAGTAAAGAAAATTATTAAAGCAAATTAATGCAGAAAAACATCCCCCTCCCCCCAGGTTCCTTTCTCTGAGAATTTCATTGCAACAGTCACTAAAATTCACATTTTTAAATGACTGAATTCATATGGGCAAATAAATAACGCTCAAGTTTGACAATTTAAAGATTCAAAAGCAGAGACATACATGAAGCCTGAAGGTGAAATGGGAAACTTTTACTGTTAATCATCTTCTTGTAGCCTAAGAACCTAATTATACAAATGGGATACAGTATCTGGGTTTCTTCCATTTTCCCACAATTTCTAAGCAACCAAAAAAGCAATCCCGGATATGGAAAAAAGAAACTTAGAATCCCATTAAAGTGAAACAGAAACTGACCACAATATTTGACGGCCGTAGACTGAATCTTTGGTAGGAGCAGGCACAAGGTGAAGCAAAGCACAATGAAGGTTAGCTTCAAGTGAAGCAGCACAGCCATGATTTTGCCTCTTGGGTTTCTTCTCCTTTTCCTTCTTTTTGTTTTTTCAGACGAAAAGAAAGTCGGAAATTTCAGGGAGAAGAAGATAGTACACGAGTTGGGAATTGGGATGAGGTGTCGAGTGGACGAAGAGGGAGACTGAGAGGAATTTATTTGGAACAAACAAAACTTGGAATAAATTAGGTGGTCCCTACTCGCCCTGTACAGCCCATAAATCTCTGTATTAAATGCTGGGGTAATTATGAGCCATTGATCGACTCAATTTACTACCTGTCTAACAGGTAATCTAACGAGAAAAAGACCCACTCTTTTATCGGCCTCTCTCTCTTTCTGGAGAGAAACTCTCTGGCAGATCAGATTGCTAACCTGTATCACAATTCACAGTTCATTAAGTTTGAGATTTTTCTTTTCTCTTTTGTTATATTAATTATGAACTCAGTTCATTATCTCACCACTTTAACTAATCCTTAGACTTACCAAATAAGCTTGTTATTTATGAGAATTTTGGTTCACTTCTAAGATAGATATCCATGTTCACCCTTATTGAAATGAGCTAATCAGAAAATGACATATCTTTTTTATTGAAAAAAAAGTTTTTTAAACTATGAAACCACGACTACAATCTCCAATACTATTTAAACAAAACAATTTTTTACTCGGTTCTTAGTTGGAAGAGCTCATTCAAACTTCTCTCTAAAAAATTTCGTTCGACAGGTTTAGGATTAGAACTATTCATTTTTTAGATCACTTTTTAAATATCATCTCTATAAAAAATCAATTTAATAAAAATATTTTGATTATATAATTGTTATCGAATAAATTAATAGTTTGTATTTAAAAAGTGATTTATTGATCAAACCATACCCATATTTCAAACATATGGGAATTGAAGCTTGTAAATCTCAACCATGGTTCAACATACATATCAACAATTAGTGTTTGAACCAAAAATCTCTGAAGATGAATTATTTGCCCTACAGGTAATGTTGACTTAGGAATCGAACTCTGAATCTCATAAATGGGATCCTCACTTTTAATATCTTGATTTGCTTCGAAAAGAGGGTAGGGTACCTGCAAAAAATGCTCTGACACTCATGTTCATATTTATTCTAGATGTGTATGCTCAAGAATGGATAAATTGCGTACCTCATTGAGTAACTAAACTTGCATATTTATACTTGCGCTTGCTTGATAAGCAAGTTCAGGACTTGATTTCCTTCTTCCACGCATCATGCATCCCTAAGTTCACGCGGGATTACTTGCTTCTCACGTCTTGGGTTGTGACCTCGTTCCTGAGCCCCATCTTGTGAATGGACCCAAGCTTGGGTTCATCACTTCATCCTGAGTTCATTTCTTAACAGGCTATTCTTTAAATGGACTATGAAGATAGGCCGTGAAATATTTTTTCCCACAACTAGATTGAACGTACATAACTTTGAAAAATGATAATTCAACTACTAACATAAGAACATCCAAGTCACACCAAAACTCCTCTTGGATTTTGGTTTCTTGGATCAAATTTACCTACAGCACAAGCACCATACTATTAGTCTCCCTAAAAAAACTTCATTTTTTAACAAATTTTTCTTTGACAAATGGGGAAGGATTCTGTTACAATTCACATGTAGTCCACCAAGTCATTATCAACAGAGCAACATTCAATGGCCGCGTCTAGCCGGCCTCCTCACTTCTATTACAGAGAACCAATAATTTATTGAAGCATACAAAGGATCCTACTATGAACATCTATACAAGAACAAATGAAACAAGATTACCCTTCATACCAGCACTAAAGATGAGTGAAAATCGAAAGAAATTTATGAACTAATAATCAGTCGATCATCTGCAAGAACAGGAAGAAGCATACGATGACAAAGGTAATTGGTTGGTGGGACAAGTTGAAAGATCGAAGAAGAACAAAAAGAAATCTGGAACATGATGAACCACTGATCAGAACAATAATGAACCACTGATCAGAACAATAATGGAGCATCATACTGTCAGCAATAATTGAACAACTCATTTTATCAGAATTCACTTTAAAAAGTAACTGAAGTTCATCTGTTTACCTTTAAGTCACCTCACAATAACATTAAGTCACTTCACAAACAGCTTTACCCAAAACAGTCATTTTAGTGTTTTACACACAATTTTTTTTACTTTCAGTTAAAACTTAAAATACGTTATTGAAGGAAGGGCTCCTCCTTTTTGGGAAGGAGCCAAGCAATGTTCATTTGTACAGAACAGGAATCTGAGAAGCTTCAACTGTGAAATTTTAGGGAGACGAAAATGGGAATATAATATACATAGTCAACCAAAGGCTTCAACAATTCAACTGTAAACTGTAAACTGTAAAGTACGTTATACCCATTTTGTATAGGGGCGTGCTCTGTATACTTTACAGTCTGTAGTATGTAGTAGTTTACCCTTCTATTATTATCAAACAGGAATGATGACCACATGCATGATCCTTACTCTCTCTCTCACACTCTCACACACCCACCAAAAAGGTAAAAAGAGAATCGATCCATCAACCCCCTATAAAGATAGAGAGAGACAAATAAAGCAAGAAATGGAAATTTACAGCGCCTCTGTTTTTGTACTTCAACAACAACTCCCACTTGTATCACACACTCCAATTCCCCAAAATGCATCGCGTGATCCGAAAATTCCGGCCCCGTCTCCTTGCATGGTTTCGCAGATCTCGTCCGGGTATTTCAGCTTCACCTCACTCGTTGCTCTTATGTTCTTTTTTCTCTTTGGTTTGTGAACAATGTGTAATTTTTTAGGTTGTCAAATTGATTTGGTGGCTGTTGTTTGGTGTTGTTTAATGGAATTTGACGGAATTTGGACTTGAATTTGTTGAATTGTAAATGGGTTTGTGTTAGTTTTTGCTGGTGTTGGTTGAATTGTCTTGGAGAGTTAGAGCTATTAGCCATTACTCTGTTTTGGTCTAAAGGAGTGTTATGTCGTTCATTCTGAAGGATCATACCAGATTTGAATCTGAATTTGGAGATTTTACGGAATTTAGTTATTAACATTGGTGGATTCTAATAATTTTATAGGTGAGCAGTGTCAGAATTAGAAGTATATGGTATTTGGTCTTGAATTGACCGATTAATAAAGCATTTTAGAAGAAATTTGGCTTATATATGTTCTTAGTGGATCTGTTCATCTTTTTTTACTTCACTTTAGTGATTCCAAAGTTGCACAAAGCTTGACTTTCAGTACTTTTTCTCTTCTTTTAATTCTGGTTCTATATGATGCTTGAGATGATAAGCAAATGGGAGATTATAGAAAATAGAGTATCGGTATTACCCCATTAGATGATGTTCAAATGGGAGATTACCAATAGATTAATATTTCATACATCAGATACATCTGGTACCAGTTGTCACTTTTTAATTTATTATTATCATATTATGCCCACTCAAATTTCAAGATGTAATAGGCACTAAAATAAAATGCTTCTATGGGATAGTTAAGCATTCTTACTGTAGTAGTTTTCAATTAATTTTCATCATGATTTTACCTTTTGTTTTATTTGATGAACACAGACCAGGTTTTGGGAAATATTTACACTGACTAAAAAAAGGATGTATTCTTTAATTTTCATTTGGTTTATGTTACAAATTAATACTAAAGAATTCTCTAACTTCGGGGTTCTTGTACAATCATTATCAGTCTTAGAGTTTATTTGGATTGGGTCATATGTTTTCACGAAGTGCTCTGTCTACAGAACTGAACCTGCACACTTGATGCTTGACAGCCTCATTCTGCACCAGACCCATGTGCGTGAGAAACCATAGTTAAAATTTATTCCTAGTTTCTCTTCACATGTAAGTCTTAGAAAATCAGAGTAATTATTATTAGGCAATGACACTTTTACTCTTTCTAATATAACCACGATGTCTTAGTGAGTTGAAAACCAAAAATTGAGTGCAATTTGTTTCCCATTTACATTGGCTTAAATGAATTTGTGCTATGATTTTATATGAAAATGACTTTGAGATATCTTTTTTATGTTCTTGTTTTCAGGCCCAGTGTTATTTATGAAGTGTTTCCGGTACAAGGAAATAAAGAGAGCGACAGATGGTTTTCAGAGGATCATGTATACCAATTCTCACATAGTTGCTTATAAGGCTAGATTTGAAGATGGTGGGGTTGCATTGATAAAAGAAATTAGAGATTACGATCAAGGGAAAGATGTCTTCTACAGAGAAGTACAACTCCTGGGGCGCTTGCATCATCGCCACCTTCTTGCTCTCAAGGGGTTCTCTACTGGACATAAACGGTCTGGTGCCTAGCTCTTTACACACTCACTTTCTTTCCATAATTTCCCCCTACCCACCCATACAACTAGGCCACTTTTTGGGATCAGAGGAAAATATGTGTTCTTTTTTTTTATGACTTGGACATATGCCACAGTAAATTTACAGGTTGGGATGGTATGCCCACTCCAGAAACAGGAGGCCAGGGAAAATGATATTATATATGAACATCCCTAATGATTCATACACCCCACCTAGGATACCCCAACTCTCAGCTTAATAGTGCATATTTTGAGATTAAATTAGAGAACTTCGTTTGAGGAATTTGAATGACAGATGACATAACTGAATCTCACATTCATTACCCATTGCTGCATCAGCAACATTACAGGTTTATTGCATAATGTATCTAATTACAAATTACATAATATTTCTGCATTTATACATCCATCGTGAAACTCTTTTCTCAACATCTATAAATGGAAAGCATTTACTCTCACTGTTAGAACTTCTATATTTTATGTACTCTGCTTTAGATCATCCATAACATGTCTTAATATTTTCAGTTTCATGCCAGAATCAGTGATCAACATAATCTTGCTATAAACTTTTCTTTTTAGTTTTTAACCACAAATCTATTTACCATTTCTATAGAAGAGTCTCTCTCCCTCTCTCTCTCTCTCCCAATTTCTTGTCCACTATTAAGGGAACCAGCAGGCATCACATACAGAGAGAGAGAGAGAGAGAGTGAGGAGGAAAGGGGTACTGCATCAACGCCTAACTGGAAAGAAAATGATTTCTTTTAAGGTGATCCAATTTCTTTCGGTGGTGGGTTTGTGTCTTCATATGCTGTTTTTTAGCTTGTCTTGAGTTCATATTGTTCTCAGTTGTTTCTGTAACGTCTGAAATCTATATTTAACATATAACTAGAAGATGAACCCGTGAGGAGAAAAATTGGCATTCCTTCAAACAGAGATCAGTTTCCAAGGATTGACAATACTTAGATATGTGATCATTCTGTCCATAGTTTCTGCAATGTTGAAATAATTATATTCATTTGCTGTTGCTCGGTAGTCGCTCTGTATTTCATATATATTTTCCTTTGGTTTTTGCAGGTTGCTAGTTTTTGACAACATAGAAAGAGGGAGTTTGAAGGAGCATCTTAATGGTAACATTAGGAGCAGAACTTGGCTTGTGTGTATCACAGCAGAATTTGATTTTCTCTTTATTGCTTGGCAGATCCCCTTAGGACTCCCTTAAATTGGAGGACAAGGCTACAAATAGCCATTGGTGTGGTGGCTGCATTGGTATGTTATGGAGCTAGACATATTTTTCTTCTCTGAATCATGCCTTCCATTATCATCTTTTCTCCTCTGATGGGGAAAGATAAGTTCTTTTGTAAAGATGGTTTGCGAAAATGGTAAACCAGAGATAGGAACTGCATTGCCAGCTTTTTAAGAGTTCCATACCACTTCCTCTATGCTCTGTTCGTGAAATTTGGATTACATACTTTTCTGTCTGCTTGGATAAGAGAAAATTCTTCTTCTAAGCATTTATTATGTGTTTAACAAGTACCAGAAATCATATATCTTAACAGTCATCCCCAAAACTGTTTGGATTAGATTTACTCTGCTGGTTCTTATCTCAACCAATCCAAGCAGAAATAAATGGATTGGATTTTAAGTGCTTTGGATCTTGTGTATTGATTATGCATATGAAGCTCTTATCTACATATTGAAAGTTACATTGTACCAGATTCTCCTATGCAGGAATATTTGCTTCTCTTCAATGAGCCACCAATGTATCATGTCTCCATTAGTTCAAGTAACATCATGCTAGATGAAAACTTTAATGCAAAGGTAAATCTATTTTTTATTTTTCATTTGGAGTAGCTGGCACATATAATTTGGTTGTGAGGATATGGGTCTACATGGTGTCCTAAAGGCTAGTACTGTTGTCTTTATCAAACTTCAAATGACCTTTTCTCTCCTGATCACAGCTTTCCGACGTTGGCCTTCAAAGTTCTGGTGAAAATTATGTCACAGTGCCTCATACCTCATGCCCAAAAGGTTGACTATTTTTACCATCCACCTTGCAAATGCTTATTTTAATCCCCATCCTTTCTCTTCTTGCAGATTGCATGGGTCAGGAATGTGGTAACATTATGTTCCAGCTTGGGGTGCTGATCCTGGAGCTCATAACTGGTCAATCATATGAAAACGGGGATGCGGATCTAGTTCAATGGATCCGAGAGTCTCGTTTCTGTAGTTCCATTGACAAGATGATAGATCCTGATCTAGGTATTAGTTATGATTCTAGGGAGCTTAAAAGTCTTCTAGCTGTGGCAAAGTTATGTGTTAAATCTGGAGATAATAAGCCAACTACTTCTATTCTGCAGATACTTCGGTATCTCCAAAAAACAGTAGAAATTCCACGTGACTAGTATTTGTACACAATGCCATGCCAATAGGAAATTTCCATTATTTGATTGAAATCTATTTGATTGTTTCATGGAGAGTTTGTCCTTCCATTCCAAACATTAGGTGAATGTTGCTTCCTTTTGTTTTTTGTTCGGGTACCTGTTCGTTTGTTCTATTGGGCTAATTGGGGTGAGAATTTTTTGTTTTCTCAAACAGCCGAATCTGGACTTGATGTTGTGCCTTCTTTTGTCTTTTGGTCTTTGGAGCATAATATGCTTACCTGGGAAGCTAAAAATAAACAGTAGTTACTATTTGCTGAGGTTTATTATTTATATGTTTTTAGTTATATTGGAGGGTATCAAATCCTAAACCTATTCTTCAGCCTCTCTCACTACTTGAGTAAACCCTGAGGCCTATGTTATTAAGGTTGAAACAGAAATGCACCTAAAACCTAGATCTAGACCCACCCATCTAATACTTATTTGAGCTATTAATTCATAACTTTGTAGTTCAGACAAAAATAACAATAATCACTTTGTAGGTCTCTAATTACCCCTAACCTAAAATTATAATTGTACACAAATTGCATACCCACTTTGACACCCGTATTGTATAAAAAAGGTAAAGAAAAGAATGAGTAGAACCTCGTCAGAATCCAATTCTTTTCCTTTTCCCGTGCAAGTGTTGTTGGATGTTGCAATTACTCAATATATCAAGTCCACAGCTGCACACGCAAGAAAAACAGAAGTTGCCAGATTTAACTGGTCCAGTACTTCCTTAACATAAAAACTGGTTCAGTACTTTACACTGCCTCACTTCCCCTAAACAATCACTCAATTGTACTGTTGCTACTGAGTACTGACAGCAGAAACTACATAAGCATGAAAATAGCATACTCTACATACAGCAGTTAACAGAAGCCACAGAGCACTGAAAACACATAGCAGGCAGCTACACACAACATTCATTCTATTCACCATTAAAGAAAAAAATTTAAAAGAAAAGAGATCTTAAGAATGATGGTCATTTATAAATAGTTCAAGAATAGAGGGTTCATAATCATTATATAACATTGATTTATAGTCTTTCCAAAATTCTAGACTCCAACTAGACCTCCATTCATCACAAGTTAACAACAACCAAGCTTTTCCACCTCCTCATCTGTTGTTCTACCCCCAACACTGAAACACTTGAGCAAGTTCTAGTTCTAGATACTCTATCACTGCTGTGCGCACTGCACCCTCTGAGCACCACCGGGCATGTCATCATCCTCATCATAGGCCTCTGCCTGAGCCTGCTGTTTCCTGCGCATCTCCTCCTCCATGTTGACATCGTGCAGAGTGGTCTCCTCACACTCATCCACCTCCATATCTGTGAGCTGAGATGCTGTTGGCCTTGATGGAAGAACAGCTTCCAGAGCCTTAGTCTGCTCAGGGCTCAGAGACTCAGGGAAGTCCACATTGAAATGAATGTATAGCTTGCCCTTCATGAAGGGCCTCTGGTACATGGGCATACCCTCATCATTGATTGCCTTAAACGAATCTGCATTTTTATGTACCACCAAACAAATTACTCACAAGGTTAATCATCTGAGAAAACAACAATCAATGGACAAAGTTAAACCCATCTGAGTTTACTCACCAGGCTTGACAACTTCACCAGGGTTTGATTTGATAAGTAGCTGCCTGCCATCCAAATGAGTCAAAGCGAACTGGAAACCACATAGAGCCTCGGTGAGTGACAAAGTGTGCTCCACAAAAAGGTCCTCACCCTTCCTCTTGAACTTTGGATGTTCTTTCTGCTGAATGATGAACACTATATCACCGGTGATTGTGTCAGGCTGCAATGACAAAAGATCAAACCAATCAATCCCACATTTACAAATAAGAATCATCGCCAACATCAACATGTATAACATCACAATCAGGACACAAACTTACAGCTTCATCGGCTTCACCAGGGAATGTGATCTTCTGTCCATTCTGCATACCCTTCTCAACATGGACTTCCAAGACCTTCTTTTCTTGAACAACCTTCTCTCCTTTGCAAAGTGTGCAGCGGTCCTTGTCAGAGATGGTCTCTCCAGTACCCTTACATTCATTGCAAGCATGCTGCATCTGTTGAATCATAGATGGGCCAAGGTGCCGGATTGTGACCTTCATACCAGTTCCTTGACAGCCAGCACACTTCATCGAAGCTCCAGATTTCGAGCCCTTACTGCCATTGACACATGATAACATCCCATATTAGCATTATAAATCACAAAGCTCTATATCATAGCATGAGTCTAAAACTACATGAACGTAAAGCAAATAGATTCTTCTGTGTTACTCACCCATTGCACTTAGAGCATAGCACATTACGTGATAAAGAGAGTTTCTTTGAGGTTCCAAGATAGAGGTCCTCCAAAGACACCTTCAGTGAGTGGACCACATCTTCTCCACGCCTCTGTCTTCTTCCTCTGCTACTACCACCTGCTCAACAAAACAAAGACAATTTCAAATTCAGTCACTTCCATTGGTCTTCACAAAAGAAGAATCACAAAGGAAACCATAAAAAAACATAGGGTTCTCAGTCCTCACCTCCAAATGGACTACCACCACCAAAGAAAGATGAGAAAATGTCAAATGGGTCGTGGCCAGCACCGCCGCCACCACCCATTCCTTCCTTGAGTGCATCCTCACCATACTGATCATAGATTTCACGCTTCTCAGGATCACTCAGAACCTCATAAGCCTGAGCCAACTCCTTAAACTGCGCATCATATGTAAAAACATCATTAGGTCTACACCTAAACTTTCAAAACAATCAAAAACCCAAACCCAAGTCTCAAAACACAATCTTTTAACCCAACCATGCTTTTCCCTAACAATTCTTCACCAGAAAAAATATGCAATCAAATCAAAAGAACAAACCCAATTCTTAATAATGGAATCGACAACAATCCCAGTTCTTGAAATCCCTTTACAAAAACAAAATCGATAAAGATGGATAGAAAAGAAAAATGGGTACTCACTTTCTCAGGATCACCACCCTTGTCAGGATGGTTCTTGATGGCGGCTTTCTTGTATGCCTTCTTCAAGTCGTCCGGGGAAGCGTTCTGGGAGACTCCCAGAATCTCATAGTACTTGGTGTTGTCGCTCTTCTTCGGCGCCCTCCCAAACATCTTTCTTCGATCTCAAACACAAACCCAATCAAAAGCTTCACGACTCTTCTGGGGTCTTCTTCGTCTCAGGGGCTCCCAGAGAATCTGCAAATTTCTTGCTTAAAAAGAGAACAGAAACAACCTAAAGACAACAACAAGGGGAGGGAAGTCGTGTGTATATATATAGAGATATTTAGGTGATTATTCTAGAGAGAGCGAAAGGAGATCGAAAGCAGTGGACGGTTTGGATTGGGTCAGATCAGGGCATAATCCTTGGAAGGGTCTAGAATACTTGTGTTCTCTGGTTTTCAGGTCCTTGTGAGTTGTGGACCGTTGGATGGGTTGATAAGAGAATAGTTGTTGTTATTATTACTTTTATTTTGGGAGAAAAAGAAAAAGATTAAAGAGATTGCTTCCTTGAAAACCCGGCTTTGCCCCTTTCAAGCCTTCGACCCTCTATATAGTATATTCGACTTTGCTGTACAGCCTGTATCGCGTCTTTCTTGACCAGCAAAAACCTGAAATTACATGAAAGTTTCTTCTAATAAAAAAAAAAAAAACCAATAAACTTACATGAAGTTTCCCTATATAGTTGAGGAATATTATAAAGGGAGGGATCGACTTTGGACGAGTCGGGTCCACGTCACAAGAAATTGGGTGGCCAACCAAAAATTATCCAACCGGATGTGTTTGTATTGTTTTTAAATAGAAAAACAAAAAAAGAATTACAAAAGACTCTCAAATTATAGGAGTATCTTAAATAAATAATGCTAAATATACAATATTTTGGTACTATCTTTTAATTTTAATTTATGTGGTACGATAAAAAGTAGTTAGTTTTTGCAATACAACCAAAAATAGATGTTATCGTTATCTTAGTTTGTCAATATAGTTGGCCTTATTTAGGTGTTTAGTCAAGTAATGTTCTCTTGAACTTAGATTTGACCTGAAAGTTTTCAAACTCTTTTTTACTAGTGTGATTTTATAAAAGTTGCATGAGCATGCATTGTGGATTCCAATTGGATGGTTAGTATTGGCATTTTTGTTGTGACATTGTTTAATTTTTTTCACTGGAAAGTATATGTAGTAACTATTTGCTATTGTTACTTTCAACCCTACTTAGGGTCCCTCAGGAAAAGTTATAAACGTACTTGATGCTTACCAACCAATGCATGTTTTTATTTTTGAGTGCATACCTTCCTCTAGTTGATGATCTCAATTAATTTAGGCGCGTGACACTCGATCTTGTTGACGTCTAGAAGTTCTACGTATCTTTTGTGTGTCTTTGTTGGTTTCATGTCATCATGTCTTTCTTTTATTTTGTTAATGTTCAATTTGTAATTATTTTGAACGTTGATTGTTTATTTTTCAGGTTGGTCCTTTTTTAAAAATATTTTTTAAACATCTTTAAATAATAATTTTTAGTGGGGTAATTTTTGCAGACTCAAAATCCAAAGGGGTAGGTCTTTTAACTAATTAAAGTTATGTTTTTTATTTTCTGTTGTTACTAAAATTCTATTTCAATCTTTAACTATTACTTAAAGGCTTAACTCGTCTTACAGTATCAAAGAAAATATATTATCATGAATGATACAAATATTATATTCTTGAGATTTTTAGGGCAAGTGGCATTATTATGTACTCGGTTATGGGGAATGACAAACGAGGTGATGGGGATTTGTTTTCTTTTCTTTAATTAATTGGTTATTTTTTTCACTTTTAAAAGCTTAATGATTGTTTATTTAGAATTTGGATTCAATTTATAGTCCAATAACCGGAACAACTTTGACTAAATAGTTTCCAAGCCGATATGACATGTTCAAAACCAACAATCCACCACAAATATAGATAGGGTTCGCAAATAGTGATAACATGGCAATTAAGTGTCTAAAACGAGCGGCAATCACCACAAACCCAATTAATTTTAAGCCCAACAAATTAAAAAAGTAGTAAAAGCACGAAATGAAGGAGAGAAAAACGATATATTTACATGGGTGTTGCAAATATCATACACAAAACAATATCACATTGCTTTGTACCACTAAGCCATTAAGTAAGTAGTCATTTGCATTCATTTCAAAGATAAAGCCACTACATATCGAGATAAGGACCACATATATTCATTCTAAAACACATAAATTATAAGAACTCCCATAAAAAAACCAACATGAGCTGTCCATACAGCTGCTTGAACTTTCAATTCCATATGACAAACAAAACATAACCAGCCAAAGTCACACCCAACAACACCCACATAATTTTCTCTCTTGCTTGACCCCTGTTGGATATTCCAGTTGCCCAATGCATTTCAGCAACCATGGAATCACTTGTTTGGATCGATCACTCACACACCACAAGAAGAAAAAAAATGAAATCAACAACCAAGTATGAGACTTTTAATTTCTCATAAAAAAATAAAAAAAAAACAAAAAACTCTTTGATTTATTAGACATGCAGTGAATCTTCTCCTTGGATTCAGATAGTTCCAAGCTGTTCTTTGTTGGCTCCATCTTCTTTATTACTTCAAAACCCTCTCAAATTCCTAGATGTTTCTAAACTGATTTCCTAGCTTCACCCACAAAGCCCCCTTCAAAAAATCTCAACTCCATGACATAATTACCATCAGATTTGGTGGCTTTTGGGAACTCGAGTTTAAATGGCAGGAAAGTTGGTGGGATTGGAGGGAAATGGATAGAAGCCAAGAATATGAAAGGGAACTGGTTCCTTAGGTTAGAGGGGTCTGGAAAGACATAAATACCCCTCACAAAGTGGTCAATGGTCATGTGCCACCTCCGTTCCTTTCTCGGTTTAAACTGTAAAGTTCATGGACGTATATCACTTTTTTTTTTTTATAATTAGTGGACCACGTTGAGAAACATGACAAAATTTGTGGATCAAAAGTGTATTTAAGTCAAAATTATATTTTTCAAAGGATAATTGTCATTTTACTTTACAGATTATGCACTTGTATCAGTTTACTCTCCAAACTTCTAATTTAAGAAATAAAGTACTTGAGTTTTTAATTTTGTCAATTTGAAGTAATTCCGTCAATTTGCTTGATAATTGATACAAGTTATAGGTACGTAACTATCATTTGTTTCCTTATTAAGAACCTTTTAAATTGTGTATTTGATTTTGTGTAAACGAAGCTTTAAATGAAAAGTGAGTGATTTGACGAAATTATCTCAATTGGTAAAATTAAAAAGTCAAGTACATTAATTTTTTAAATTAAGAATATAACGTAGCCAACTAATATAAGTGCAATTCACTATTGAGCAAAATGATAGTAATATCATTTTTCAATATTCATTTTTAAGTGTAAGGAGGAGGAAAGAACTAGGAAGACATAAATGAAAATATTTCACCTTTAATTTAACTAATCTTCCCTTTAACAAAGGTGCTTTTTTGAAGTTTCAATATTAATTTTCGCATGAGGTGGGGTAAATACTAACGTGCGCAATGGGAAAAAGCACCCCTTTAAACCGGTAAAAGTGGGGTCAACCAATCAATAGTCCCGTGATTGACTCTCAACCCTCATGCGTGACAACTGACAACGACACGACCAAAGCAGTGTGTCTCAGCCAAAACCAGCTATACGACGTCGTATGCTGAAAAGAAGTTCCAACAATCTCCCGGTGTACATTAGCCGATGCCCGGTCCTCACTCTCTCTGCCGGGCCTTTTTTTATGATTTTTTCACATTCAGCTCGCGAACTGCAGCAGCAGAGCTTTTGAAGCAAAGCAAACCAAAACCCGATGCTCCAATAGTTGAATTGAGCTGAGAAAGGATTTAAAAGGAGAAGGCTTGACTGAGGTTTTGACCAATTTGAACCCTTGATAGATCATGGTATCTACCACTTTTCTCTTGAAGTTCAGTCAACTAAGTCTTTCTTGACTGCTTTTTCTGTGTTTGTGTGTTGGAAGTTTCGGCCTTTCAGGTGAATTGAGCTTCTTAAGCTCATGATCTGTGGATCTGCATGGTTTCACTGCCCAATTCTATCAATTTTTGTTCTTTTATCAGTACTGCATTTGTGGCTTTCTTCCTTCTTTGTGATATTTTTTGGGAGTTTGGTTCAATTTGTTGGAAAATTTGGAATTTTGGTAATTTGGAATTGAGGGTCTGGAGGTTTTGTTTATTGGGGTTGCTTAGTAGGTCTTCAAAGTGGCTTTGGTTGATTCGAATATGAGTTTGGAAGGTTTTATGCAGTTGGGTGGTTAATTGGGTTTCCATTAACGATGTGCTTTTAATGAAAATGATTGGCTGTCTGTGATATAGTAGCTTTTTTGAGCTTCTTGGGTTTTAAATGAACTTTCCATAATTCCTTTTATCTAAATAGTCCATTAAATAGTCCATGTGGGATGTAATTAAGCAATTTGAGTTGGAAAGTGAGAATTTTCGTTACACCATTTGTGTACATCCAGTCTTGGACTCTTCGTTGTGTAAGTTACAGGATCTGTACCTTATGACAGTAACTGTTTTAAGTCATATCATAAGTTTCTATAATGTAATATTACTTGGACATGGGTCTAAGGACAGTTCACATTGCGTACATGGGATTAAATTCCATTTTCTTAAATTTGAATATGGAAGCTCTTCTTAAGAGTTAGTGTTTATGGACCATGGTAAAAACTAAATTCAGTTCTGTTTTTTTCTTTGATCTTGTGTCATGCGCACTTTTACATGGCTCTGCAATTTTTTTGAAGTTCCTGTCTTCATATTATGATGGTTCTATGAATTTGATAGGTATTTATCTCTTGAAGCGTACAAGAAATGAGGAGGTTGAATGGAATTTGGGGTTGGTACTTCTGGCATATTCACTTTTGCTGAAGTGACTGCTCTACGGTAGCAATAGTTCCTTGGTTGGAGGTCCATACTGATAGGTGAGAGATCGGGGGATTGAGTATTTGTTGTCTTTTGACTTTCTACAATTTTTTATTTCAACCTTTCAGATGTGTAGGAAAATTATGGTGAAGCCAAATGATCCATTCTCTCAGTGTGTTTTTTGTGTTTGCTGCTAAGTAATATTATAATCAATAAGTATCAATTGTGTAGTTACAACATATTTGCCAAAACTTTCCCTTGGCAGGTCTATATTTGTTTGAGCTAAAGTGACTGTCACCATGGGTGTCTCGGGAAAATGGATTAAGGCATTGGTTGGCTTCAAGAAATCAGACAAGTCGCAGCCTTCAGAGAAGGATGATAATGTGGGTACCATTTCTTTCCAATACCTAGTCTTCTATAACTTATTTAGTTATTCCTTTTCTCTTTTTTCTTTTGTTTATCTGGCGTCTTGCAAGCCTGCAAGATTGGATCAGCACTCCTCCAATCACTTTCTTTTCCTAATCTTGTTAGAATGTGCTAGGATATCCCAAAAGTATAGATGAGTTCCATGGCTGTTATTTTAAATTGTTTTTGAGAATTTAGCATATGCGTTATTAGTTGCTCTTATGAAAATTGTATATAGTTTGCTCTTTAATGTTGTATTGAACCACTCCCATGTGCTTGAAGATATATGGGTTCCTTGGGTAAAGCTTGTGTAAATATAAAGCCTGAATTCTTGGCAGTAAAGGACTTGAGTTATCCACCTCAAGTAAAGATTATCTTTTATTTTTCCTTTCATCAGAGCCTTTCTTTTTGTTAGAAGTTTTATTTATTTATTTATTATTATTTTTTAATAAGAAAATTATCAAAGAAAAAAAACATCGTCAGGCATAGTTTTTCCTTAAAATTTGCTTAAAGTTTTTATTCCTTGCTTCCACACGTAAATATTTTGTAGAGTGTGGTGCAGTTTTAAGTAGGACCACCTATTACTGAATTAAAGTAACTGTGACTCAGTGATAGTAGTGTAACTGAGCATGCGAATGGTTTTTATAGACTGCCTACATTAATTTTTTTGTACTAGTGTATTAATTTTTCAGATGTAAACTTCAACATGATTGTCAGTTCAAACTGAGTAACAGTTACAAATGTTACTGTTAATACAATGCCCCAAACTAAAAACATAACTGCAAGGGAAAAAATCTTCTTGTTGGATCAACTGGTGCTTAGGGGTCCTGATTTGTCCTTTTATCTAAATGACCCTTTTTTGGTTACTAGTTATAGGGCTCTGTTGGGGTTAAATAATTTGAGTTTGCTCATGAAAAAAGCAAAACGTAGCGAACAGTAGGGAAGTGGAGGTTATATGAGGTTTTCCATTTGAACTTTATCAAAGGTTTTCTTTTTGTTACTAGTATAGGCTCTGTAGGAGCTATGTAATTTGTGTTTGTCCACAGTTAAAAGTATAGTGGAGGAATTTGTGTTAATTACTTTGGCAAATGTACATTTTTTTAATTTATTTTTTAAGAGAGATTTAATTCTGTCATTTTGCAGTAATCTTTTACCTATCTTTATAACTGTTTTTTTTTTGGGTGGGGGGGTGTGTTTGGTGTGGTGGGTGATTTAGGAATGGTGGAAAACATTTTCCTATTATTGAAAAAGTACATTTGTTTGGTCATATATACACACTAGAAATATAGTGCAGCTGTTAAAAGATTAATAATTGTGTATGTTAGAATAAAAAGCAAAACTTAATGCACCTCCTAATAGCCTATGCTTTTGAGTACAGTTGTAAACCATAAAAACTCTACTATGGTATTATGGTGGGAGATTTTAAGTTCAAATCTGTACAGGTACAACCTATCAATTTATGTTGTAGTCCGCATGTTGGGTTCTAGTCCGCATGTTGGGTTCTCTAGTGGTGAGGAGAGGCCCCACATGAGAAGAAGTGTTAGAATATAAAATAGTAGTCCAATTCTTATTACATACTTTTGGGAACAATGGTAACAGTATGCGCTGAAAACAAAAAAAGAGAAAAAAAACTTCATTAATCCAAAAAAACCTTGAGGCAATCAATGGTAAGGAATTGACTTCGACAGTATAGCGAGAATCTAAAATAAAGATTGACTTTCCATATACGACAGGAAAACAGCACCTATCTAAAACATCAACATGCAGCTGCTTTCCAATCCAAATAAAAGCAGAAAATTAAGGCTCCCTGAATTCTCAGCAACCAAAGCCAAAGAGACGATCGTAATCTAATTCTTCCCCAAATCTCCTCCACTACCGCCCCAATGAATGTACAATATATTTGTAAAAAAGTTATGAAACCTTCAGACTTCAGTTGGCCTATGAACAACTGGAGAAACTTAAGAAAAATTGAATATGGTTATATTCATTGTAGTTATAAGTATCAACCTGTCTGAATTATTTCCGTGTTTCTCAACAATTGCAGAGAACATCTGCTAACAAGTTTCGGCACAGGAGAAAGCATTCCATTGAGATTGATTCAGATAGAGTTCAATGCGAGTTTGATGCCAATGCTACTCCACCAGTTGGAGATGCCAATACTCAATTAAACCGAGACACTGTGGATTATCCTTCCAGTTCACTACAACAAAACGAAGCACAAAGTGAGCAGAATGTGAGAGAAGAATGGGCTGCCACACGCATCCAAACAGCCTTTCGTGGATTTCTGGTATTGAATTTTTCTTATCATATTTAGTTTCACTTGGTCAGCACCTAACATATTATTTGTATCGGTTACTGGGGAAGTTTAACTTTTCCAAATGGATTAAATTCAGACTCCTCTTTCTAGATGTCTATGCTGTATGCTGTAACACTAAATATGCTTTGTCAGTCAAGCATTTAAGTTGTTAAGGATATTGGATTTAAGACATCCTCTAATGATTAAGGAGTAATATAATGAAGAGAGATAATGAAAGTTTTGAGGAATCGTTATGCACACTTGCACAGGACAGACAAGAAGACAAACTAGAACTTGGAATTGTGGTAACATGTTATTGCTAGAGTTTTAAAATTCCAGAATTTCATATACTTTATAATTTCTGATATCACATGCTGCTTTAGACTACCATCTGAGCGATAGATGAGGTAAGGAAATATATTGGGAGATCCTGGGAGTTAAAGCAAAAACATGAAAGAAATTAATAATTTTTTGGAATCTTTATCCTCTCCATCAGATGAGAGTGGCTAAATGACTTCTTAGGTAAGACATATTATGATGTGGTAAGTTCAATGAAAGGAAATATTTGACAGTCCTGGGAATGAAAACATATATTCCTGATATCAATAAAAGATGGCCAAATTACAAGGCCTCTGTCTCACTTACTATGACACAATATAATTTTATTGAACTTCAGCCTTATCTATACTGTATGGGTTTACTATAAGAAAGTTGTTCTACCTTATAAGGTTTCTTCCACTAATTCTGTGGCTATCTAAGCTCTTGCATATGTTAGGATTAAGACCTAAACAACTGGAATGGTTTGTGTTGAGCAATCTGCTTCAGGTTGTGTCTTCAATTGTGTACAAATTGATAAACTAAAAGCCACCTAGACTTGGTGCCAGATTGGTATTAAGCTGGCTCGAAGAGTCACTTTTAGTTGTGTGGTAGGAATAGTTTGTTGTGAAGTAAAGAAACTAAGGACTACGGTGACTACAGAATTGTTTTGTAGAACTGTTTTTTTTCTCTTTTCAGTGAGGTCTTAAATCATTTTTCACTTCATTTAAAATGTAACTAAAGCATTATTAGCAAGCCTATTTTTCAAATTTATAAAGTCAACATATGATATTATTAAGATACCCTTTTATTAATATACTTGTTCTTGTTCTGTTTCCTATAAAAAATAAATTAATAAAAGTGAATTATAAAAATTATTAACAATATATGCATGAATAATCGTTTAAAAATGTAAATTTATGAACAATATAGTGGACTTATGGGCCATATGCTAATAGGTGAGACTCTAATAGTTAGGTTAGGGGTTCATGTTGGAGTCTTTGGAAAGAAATTTCAAAAGGCATCAGTTATTTCTATCATTACCTTCATGTAGTCGTGGGAAATGGGGCACAAATTAGATTGGGAGGATTGGTGGATAGTTGTTACCTGCTTAGACATCCCTAAGTAAATTGCAATACTGCTTATTTGCTTAGCTTTCTTTCTGATCAGACAAATGTGCTCCATTAAAAATTGGCAGGGGTCTTTGGTTTTGCATACCACTGCATGTATGGTTGCATAACTTTATTCTGTAAACCAACCACGCCAAGAATGTCTTTGTTTAACAACTCAGAGTTGGTTTACTTTCCCGACTTGGATAGTTGGAGTGGCACATTGTCAAGCCCCTAGTAGAAGAGGAAAAGTGGGAATGAATATTGTTTGAGAACGCTTTTAAGGAAGCTTTGTGCTCTGCAATCTGCTAGGAATCTAGTACATTTTCATGCAGTTTGCACTTTAAAGAGTTGTTACATTTTATGCTTGTCCATATCCTATTTGTATTTTGCTTTTGAAACTGTTATCAGATTATAATCTTTTGGTGATATATATTTATACATCAGGCTAGAAGAGCTCTTCGAGCTTTAAAAGGATTGGTAAGACTTCAAGCCCTTGTCAGAGGCCATGCTGTGAGAAAACAAGCTGCAATAACTCTTCGCTGTATGCAAGCTTTAGTTAGAGTTCAGGCTCGTGTGCGAGCAAGGCGAGTTCGTCTGGCATTGGAAAGTCAAACGGCAGAACAGAGACTTCAGCAACAACTTGCAAATGAGGCTCACGTCCGTGAAATAGAAGTAAGCAGTAGTGGCTAATAGCTTCTTGGTTTTATATATACTAATTACACTGATGCTATGCTGTGTTTAGATGGAATCATTGCTTGATTTTCCTATTTTGTTGATTTTTTATTTATGCGTAATGCTATTAGCAGTCCTCATTTAGCCTTTTGCATTCTAAAATGGCTGTTTTATAATTTTCCCACACTCATGGGTAGCGTGCAGGAAGCTAAGATAATTGTACCAGATAATTGAAGTACTTTAACCTCCAACTGGCCTAGTTTCAAGGTTTTGGAACCACTTTGGATTGCATCGAGATTGCGAAAGGCTTAGAGAAAAGATATAAGAGGTTTAGTTCTGTAGGATGAGGACAATAACCTGATTAAATGGTTAGAATTTTTATTGATTAAGTGGTTCGAATTTATATTAAGCAATTATCAGAAGGTGAAAATAGAGGAGTGACAACATTCAAGAACAGGGTTTTGAAGAACAAAAGAATAAATCTATATGAGGAGATTAGAAGGAGCAAAGGAATGAGGAAGCCTGCAAACTTAAACTACTTTCCATAGCATCCTAATGCTTACATGATAAACCTTACCATACTGAAATATTGACTTGTAAGCTACTTCATTAATGTTAAAACAATGTAACTTGTCAGCAACTTGATTCTTCTTAATATTATAATTGCTGCACAGTATTTATTTTCATTTCAAGTAACTTTAAACACAGTAACCTAGAACTAGGAGAAGTTAGAATATACCCAAATCAATCTCTCAATCAAAAACTTTTTACATAAAGAAAATTAAGGTACTCGATAACAGCATGGTGTATCTTAGGCTTGTGGTTACTCGAAAATTTTCACATAAGTCAAGATCCAGCTGAGGCCCCAAAAATATTGCTTTGCAAGTCAAGGTGGAGGGCAACACAGGGTAGGCTCAGCTTAATTAGGCTTGTAGGCCATCTGGCTGTTAGTGTTATTCTATTTTAGATTCTACCTTTTATGTCTATGTTGGTTTCTTTAAGTGTGGCTCAGACATTAAGTATATCAGGTTTGATGCTAGAGAAGAGACAAGTTCCATGGTGATATTGATGTAGGAGGGCAGTAGGACTATTAGGAAACAGGGGGAGTGAAAGAAAGAGTGGGAGAAAGAGAAAAAAGAACAGAGAGGAAGGAAGAGAAAGAAGTTAGAAGGGAAACAAGGCTTTTAGTATCTCAAAATTAATCAATTGAAGTCTGTCTACACGAGGATAAAGTCTTTGATACATACCACGTCCATCATGTTGATGTGGTACACAAACCAATAAAAAGATGACACATCATCATCTAAGTGGACCCATATAATTTTAAGTATGATGTAGTTACATCATGACCTATTTATAGAGGCCAAACCAAACTCAAAAGGAAACTAAAATCAAACCTAAAAGGAAACTACAACCAAATAAAATCCTACAATAAAGGAAACCAAATAAAATCTCTTCAATAAAGGAAACTAAATGAAACCCTAGGTCCTATGCCTATGCCCATGTCTAACATTGGTGTGTGGGTCTTCTTGATGATTTCTGTAATGTATGCTCTATTAAGGTGGTGAAGCTTAGTAATTGATATTCTGCTTGAAACTTTATGCGTATTTCTTATCAATGTTCCCTATGCCTAAGGAGTCAAGGAGGATGGAAAAGATTGCTAGTAATAATAATTCCAAAAGTAGGCAATTAAATCTGCTGATGTAGCACTGTGAAGCTGTTAATTCTTCTGTATTATATAAACAAGATCCAATGACTTGTAAAGATGACAATAACACTGCTTAGCTTATCAAATGCTGTTATGTGATATTATCTCTTACCGAAATACATCTCTGATTACCTTCCATACTTGCTTCCCATTAGCATCCCAGATTTGGATGGGCTTGTTGTCTGCTTCATATTGCTACTGACTGTGGTGCAGGAAGGGTGGTGTGACAGTGTAGGATCCGTTCAAGAAATTCAGGCTAAGCTGTTGAAGAGGCAGGAGGCTGCGGCTAAGCGTGAGAGAGCCATGGCATATGCTCTTGCCCATCAGGTGAAACATGATAAAGCTGTGTTGAGTTTTATGAAGCAGCATTTTGTTTCTTATGTGTGTATGTGTATGTGTTTCTATTTCTTTCTCTTTTTTTGTTGCATGGGGTGAATTTTATTGTGAATTGCATAAAAGGAAGATTAATGAGGAAATACTAACACCAACACTCTGACATAAAAGGAGGAACTGAAGTGTCGGATCATGCTTGTCTGGAGTGCGAAATGGTAGTTTTGGATTAGAATTCTGAGCCTTAATATGATATTATGTTCTTATGATAAATTTAACAATAACAGTGTTTGAAAACAAATGAATATATAAAATAAAAAAATCCATTTCAAATGAAATTAATTCATCAATTCATCTCATTTGTGGTACTCTTTTAGAAATTTCAAGTGGATAAAATTCATTTGATGCGGGGCTGGCTACTTTTAGAATTCATTTCATTATGGAATCGTGTATCATTGTGTGGTTTGTAAATTACAAGACAACTGAGTTTCATAAAATCAAAAGTAGATTACCAGAAAGTCCCAAAAAATCCCAGGTTTCAGTAAAAAACCTAGGTAAAAGTTCTATTCATTTTTAATCCCGAGGCACTAAAAGGGTGTCAGACCGACTGATTGGTTGTGGGTTTACACATGTACATGTACATGCACACGTACGCTTGTCCCGGGTTCTATAATGAGTAGTGTTTACACATCCACGGGCTTACACATACAATTTTCTTTTCTGCAGTGGCAGGCTGGATCAAGACAGCAGCCAGCTCTCTCTGGATTCGAGCCAGATAAAAGCAGTTGGGGGTGGAACTGGTTGGAAAGATGGATGGCTGTGCGTCCCTGGGAGAACCGCTTTCTAGATATTAATCTTAGAGATGGAGTAATGGTACATGAAAATGAATCAGCTGATGATAAGAATGGCAACAAAACCCATTTAAAATCTGCCGGCAAGAAACCTATTTCATCAAATGTTCAATCAAATCTATCAAGTCAAAAATCTGTTCCCTTCCATTCTGATGGCTGTAATTCTTCTCCGAGTAAGTCGGCAGACATGTTGGAGGCATCCAACACTCAATTTGGGAAGCCAAAGTCCAAGCCATGTTTGGAAGATCCAATTGTAGAAAGAAACTCAAAACCTGGTATTACTTCAAGATCCCATAGTAATCCAAAAGAGAGATCCACAGAGTCACATAAACAGGCAAAGAAGCGGTTGTCTCTGCCTAATAGCGGTCAGTCTCTCTCTCTCTCTCTCTCTCTCTCTGTCTCGCTCTCTGTATTTGTGTGCATGTAGCCATTTTTCCCCTAATTTTGCATACTTGGAAAGGGACTAGCCTGTTCTGCAATGATGCCACAATGCTATTTTCTCTTGAATTTAGCTGTATATTCAGGCTTTTCTCGATTAAAATATAAAGTTACTATCAGGCTTATCCTATTCCATGCAAATGTGCACGCCTTCAGATAAGCATATCTGTTTCTAGAATAAGCATATATCCAAGGGTTGTCATATCCCCAATGGTCCTGTCTGCAACATTGCATTGTAATTCAAGCAATGCACAATGATTTATATTTCCAACCTTTTAGGGTACCAGCATTAACTATTCATTTGGTTTGATCAGGGGGAGGTCTTGCTGCCCAAACTGCCAAACATCCTGTTAGATCTAATGTCAAAGGGACGCCCAGTTCTCAGAAACCCATCAAGGCTCGATCAAAACCCAGTGGAAGAGGAGACTCGAACCCTTCAAAATCTGTCCCGCAAGCTGTTGATGTGTAACTTCAATTCTCGTAGAGGTGTGTGCTGTTTTGGATCTGTACATATTGAGCTTTGTTGTGAGGGTGCAATCACATTGCTTTTGTTACTGTCACAATTATAAAGTAGTTTCACAGTAGCACTGTCAAGGATGGATCAATTGATTGTTGGAGGGAATAAATTATAAGATTAGTGGGATCAATGTGTTATTGTTGTAAACTTGTAATCAGCTTTCTTTATTGTTGTTAATTATGTAAGCACTATTGTTTTTTCATGTAAATTTTTATAATTTTCAAAGTAGGCTTCAATAATGGATCTGGGAATTGGGGTGAATATCATGAAAGTGGACATCTGTAGTCTTGACTGCAAGTATGGGAATTGTCTTCCTGAAATTTCGGTTGAAATTTTGTACATACTTTTTGTTGGTTGGTCGTTTAAAGCTATTGTTTTCTAAGTGAGAAAATTATCATAAAGGGTGAGTGAGTGACCAGCTTCTCATTTTTGTGTCTTTTTCTTGTGGAACTGTACACAACCTTTGTATAGCTAAAGTTTGATACCATTGTGGGTTATCTTCTGAAACAAATATACCTAGTCAGTCCATAAAAAATATAAGTTAATCCTCAATACATTAGAAACTCAGTTTTAAATGCAATTGGACTCCACATGACATTTGAAGAAGAGAAAATGTGAAAAGAAACGATAATAGAAGAAAGTTGCTAACTTCTCTTTTGCAAAAGTTTAAGTTGATTGCAGTTGATTAAGAATTGTGATTAATAGACTAATTAGAGACTACTAACAAAAAATACAATTGAATCTCCAAAGAAAAGGGTTCAGCTGTATGAACCAAATAATTGGATCACAAGAGTAACTTACATTTTGATATTCACATTTTTAAGAGGATTTAAGATAAAATAATGATCATTTGGTTTACTAGATAATATTTGTTCTTCCTTTATTAAACAAGATTTTGAGATTAAATCTTATGAACTATAATTAATTTAAGATGATGCAAATTTTTCTTGTCCGATAAGCAACAAAATAAAATTTTTAAATTCCTTTCAAATTTACATCTTTTTAGGTCTCAAAATTCTATCGAATTAAAATTATCGAAATTTTATTAAAAGTTTTAATTGTTCAAGTCTAAATTTTTAACGAAATTGAAATCCTTTCAAATTTTTCAAATTTTTTAATCTTGAAATTTGAAAATTAACGACGCGTAGAATTGTATGAGAAATATAATATAAAAATGTAGTAAAAATAGTACAATTGTTAATTTATTACTGATAAAATAAACTAAAAAAGTCTTATTTTGTTTTGTATATTTGATATTTAAATTAAATATGATTACATAAGACTCGAGTGAGTCATACTCATAATTCCTATAAACAAACTATATATATTTTTCTCAAAAATAAAAAATAAAAAATTGGTAGCCGTTGATTAATGATCCGAAACAGCGTTACAGCCAACCATTTCCGTTCCCTTTCCAAATTTCCAATAAGTCTCTCTCTTTCTGTGTATCCGTGAGTCCACTGAGTATTGCTCTACCCTCTGCAACAAGCAACAGCACTCAGAAACAGAGAGAGAGAGAGAGAGAGAGAGGCACAATTCCAGAGCCTCAAAGGCACAAGAGACTGAGCAGTGGCGGCAGTGGCAGTGGCAGTTTGAGCAGCGCCACCGCCAGCAGAAGCGGCGTATGTTCTGAATCTCCAATGTCCTCCTCCACAATCTCCACCCCATTCGTCCTCTCCTTCGCTCTCCTACTTTCCCTCCCTCTCCTATTCCTCCTGGCCCCTCGCTTCCTCCCACCCAACAACCCAATACCCATCCCCCCCGCCGATGAACTCTCCGACCAAGCCCTCTTCTCCCGCGCCGTCCGATCCAATAAGCCTTCCTCCGCATTTTCTCATCTCTCCCTCGACTCCAAAACCCACAAGCCCAAAATCGCCTTCCTCTTCCTCACCAACTCCGACCTCCACTTCTCTCCCTTGTGGGAACGTTTCTTTTCCAAAACTACCCCCAATCTTTACAACATTTACGTCCACGCCGACCCCTCTGCCAACGTCACCCTCCCTTCCCATGGCGTCTTCCACTCCCGCTTCGTTCCCGCCAAGCGCACCTACCGCGCCTCCCCCACCCTGATCTCTGCCACGCGCCGCTTACTCGCCGACGCCGTGCTCGACGATCCGGCAAACGCCTTCTTCGCCGTCTTGTCCCAGTACTGCGTCCCTCTCCATTCGTTTCGCTTCGTCTACAACTCGCTCTTCGCCTCCACGACCTTCGATTTGTCACGCCCGAGCACCGAGTCTGACGCCGAGTTGACTCGGATGGGGGTTAAGGTCCGATACAAGAGCTTCATCGAAATCCTGTCCAAATCGGCGAATCTGTGGAAGCGGTACTCCGCAAGGGGAAGGTTCGCAATGATGCCGGAGGTCTCGTTCGAGCAGTTCCGGGTCGGCTCGCAGTTCTTCGTGCTCACGCGACGCCACGCGCTGGTGGTTCTAAAGGATCGGGCGCTGTGGAGGAAATTCAGAATGCCGTGTTATCGGGAAGACGAGTGTTACCCGGAGGAGCACTATTTTCCGACGCTCTTGTCAATGGCGGATCCGAATGGGTGCACCCAGTACACCCTGACCCGGGTAAATTGGACGGGCACCGTAAACGGACATCCGTACACGTACCGACCCGGTGAGGTGTCGGCGAAGCTAATTTATCGGCTGCGGGAATCGAATTTCTCGGAGTCCTACTTGTTCGCCCGGAAATTCTCGCCGGATTGCTTGAAACCTTTGTTGGGTTTGTCCGATAAGGTCATTTTCCGGGACTGAGGCTCTGCTCATTTACTCCGGTAAGTATTTTTCATTTTCATTTTTATTTTTTTACTTCTTTTTTTGGAGTTTGCTTCTTGTTTTTTGACTCGGGAAAATCCGATTTCCGGGTCATAATGATAATCATTGAATGCGTGCATTCTGAACTTGAAAGTCAAGTCCATCTTGGGTAGATTGGAAATGGGTACGGCTTATTTACGTTAGTCATTATAGAATTTCGGAAAGATTGAAAAACATTCCAACCCTTTTGGCAATTTTTATTAGTTGTTTTCAGTTTATAATTGGTGAATGAATATGATGAATAGCTCTTTTTATAGCATATTGTTATTCTGCTTAGTGATAATGACCAAAACACATATTGGGTTGGGAGAGGTAGCTAGATTTATGACTCACAGCTTGCTTGTTCTGGGATGCTACTCTAAAGCCTCCATTTTTCTACTGTTTAGATCCAATCCTCGGCTTTTGAGCCAAGGCTAAAAAGGGTTTTTCCTCTTTCTCTCTGATTTTTCTGTTTTTGTTTTTGTTCATAATCATAGCTACCTTTCAATTTAGGCAACTCAACTGAGTCAAGTGGGTATGTATGTGTGCAGGTGAGAAAGGCCAGTGAAGATGTTATTTATTTAACAAGTTGGAGAAACCAATTGGGAATGTGGTTTTGGAGAGGCGTAAGAATTGCCCACAAACTGTATAAACCCGGAGGAAGTTCCAACTGAGTCGAGAATCAAGAAAATTAGCGAGTCAGTCACCAAAGCCAAGCAAAGCAAAGCAAAGCAAAGCAAGGTACTTGTTTTTACTTTGGTTAAAGAAGAGTTGTATTTTACGTGTTTTTTGGGTGTAAGAATAGTAGTACCAGCGGACATGGTGTAACAACAGTAGATCTCTTGTCCTCTTGATGCGTGTTTTGTACATATTATATAATGAAATGAAATGGAATCTTGTACTCTGTACTACGTGGATAGGAAGGAAAATGGTCACAATTGAGGGACAATGTTGGTGTAGATCTACTAACCCCATTGTTTTTTTCGTTTTTTTGTTTTAAAATTCTCCTCTAATTAATTAATTAAGAAAATCATTTGCACACGTGTTCGGCTGTCATTTGTTGGTAAAAATGAACGTCTTACATAAAACTAAAACGAGTTAAAGGTTTTTTCTGTATTATCTATAATCTTTCATAATATAATATGTATGTGGGTCCCGTTATACGCAATGGATAATGATATGAGAAGAAAATTATGAAAATGAAAGATGAGATTTTTCTCTACTTTGCAACTTGTGCTTGTTCTAGAAACTTTTACAATTTCAAGAAAACCAAGGCACAAATTTCCCCAGCTACAATCTGTTCCGCACTTCTCTCTTTACTTGAAACAAGGCTTGTATCAAGGAAATAAGGCTGTGTGAGTGAGTGAGTGAGATCTGGACTATTTGGTAGTTGTTGTAATTTTAAATTATCATCCATTTTCTAGAAGACTAGAACAAAACTTGGTAGTCTTTTATAACAAGTCACAAAATGTAATGTTGAAGAAATGGGAGGTCCAACTTTTTTCATTTGATTAATATTTTAAGTGCATGTTTTTCTTGCTATAATAATGTGTTATATTAATATAACAAGGTTATGTTGTTGGGGTGGTATCTGCCTGTCTGGTGAGGTGAGCTACCAATAGTACTATCATGTCTGCCTTATTCATTGTTAATTGATTTACAAGCGTTTGATTGACATAGACAGCCTTTAATTCTTATGAGCTGGAACCTGCTATTAATGGCTACATGTCTTGCACTTCCACTTGCACCACATGAAAACAATCATAATATCAATGGCTCTGTGTGTGTGTGGAGGGCCAGCAGATTTGTACCATATCATATTCAAAAATAACATATTGTTGTTATTTTTGGACTGTTTTGATGGTACCATAGTTGTAATAAGTCAGACAAATGTGTCGGTGTGATGCTTCTTTGTTGTTTCTAATCTTCATCAGATGGGATTGAATTAAAATATAGAAATAGTTTCATTGAATCAGGGACGAAAGTCCATTGCACATTTATCAAATCTCTTACAAACTGCCACTACTACTACTCTGCATCTAAAGATGAGCTCTGTTGTCCTGTCCTTGCTTCAACATGTGGTTGACAAGTCAAGTTTGGTTGATTTTTATACTTGACAAATTTTTGCACAGTGTCTCATTGTCATATCTGTCATCCCACCTCTCCTAACACATTTAAAAATACAAGAGGATATGGAATTCAGATTCTCTGTGCCGTTTGGATCTAAAGTTTTTCTTGTCACGTCATTGTGTTGAATGAAAAAAAAATTAATATTAAAACTTAACATTTAGCAAAAAGAGAGTGCACGATGACTGGCCAAAAAGGTTAATTAAAATTTAATATTTGGTGAAAAGGAAGAAAAAGAGTGGAAAAAAGAGAAAGAATGAGATTAAATGTTAAGTTTTAATTAACTTTTTCTGGGATTTATAAGACATGGGTGGTTCTGGTGGTGAATTAAAGAATGGATCTTTAAGTCATGGGTGGTTCTTGTGGTCAAGCACAGAATGGTGCTCATGTTTGACTTACTCATCTATCACCGAATGCCTACTCCTCTTTTTAAAGGAGAATGGTTGGCGTTTTACACTTTACAGCAGTGAGACGCATAAAATTATTTGGTACTTTTTTAGTTGAGAAAATTGTTGATACTTCACTCTAATGGGTTTCGTCAATCAACTATTGGATCTTTATATAGGGTTTTTTTTTTTTTGTTGGTTCTATACACTATTTGTATTGATCATAACGTAATTGAAAAAATAGACATAATTATATCACCGTCACAAGAAATTTATTTCTGTTTCACTTAGATGCCACTTGCAGTCACCTACCAAATTTATGTAGGAACTGCCAAATCCTATCAATTAGGGTCATTTTATTTTAAGGAGAAAGCCTAACAAGTCATTCCATGAGATCTAAGAGCCAACCAATATTTCCACTATTTCCACGTGACTTATTAATTTATTGGGACCCGCAATTAGGTGCCCAATTTTTTCATAGCACCTAACTATTTTTCTATTCCCAAGTTCCTAACCCTAAAAATTTTATTTTTCTATTTATTTTCTACCATGGTTGTCAATTACAATTTTTTATTCTAATGAATCATTAGAAGAATTACAATCTTATTCTTCTCTAAAAAAGAATTACTTTTTTTTTTTAATAAGGTCTATTGGAAGGTTTTGGCTTTAGTGGTACATGGAAGCAAAGAAGTATTGCTCATCTCTAACCAATAAAAAATAAAAAAGATTATTACTCATCCCTACTTTGGGATTAGCCTTGCTTTCCATGGAAGGAAAGGATTACAAGTTGTCTCCCAAATTTTACATTCACAAAGTGCATTAAGAAAAGCTTAAAGTGTAAAAGAAATACCCTAAATTTTATCTTAAAAAGCATATGGTTGTATGGTCAACTAATGTAAAATCTTTATCTTATTAGTAGAGTATGTCATCGTGTGGTGCCTAGGTATGTATTAGATATGTTAAATAAGTAGATTCATGTTTATTAAATTCAAAGAATAATATAAAAAGTGTTTTCTAATTTGAAGAAAGAAGATGAGAATAAAATAAATCAGTCAATAAAGAAAACTTATCCCTAATGTTCCTACTATTTTTGTGAAATTTGAAAGGGATAGATTTTCTCTTATGACTAATACATCTTCATTTTCATCTTCTTCTTGAAGTTAGAATCTTATTTGTTAAATACCCATGAATCTAGCCATTAATATATTCAATCCAAAATCTAAACATTAAACAAGGTATATTTGTACTATTTCAGCTGGTCATTTTGTATATCTTTTTTTTTTCTGCCACTTATATTTTATTAAAAATGTTTCTATAAAAATAAAATTAGTTAATAAGATAGTGATAGTCATTAAAATGGTACAAACAATTTTATTCATAGTATATAAAAAGTAGACAAGCTGAGCGAGAGTTATCAGAATTGTTATATTGTCATGGTCAAGATGACGTTAATGCATCTATCCACTCACACCTTTATTAGTTTAACTTTCGGTCTGATCCATTTGATTAATTCATTCTTTTTAATAGCTTTGCCTCTCAAGTCTCATGTAGTCATGTGTATGTGGAGGTCAAAAGAATAGGACAAGGGAAGTGGAAAAACCCAAAATATTGAGGTCTACATGCAAATGAAGGGAAGCATTTTCTGGACAGAAAAGACATTTTATGATATATAAACATATTTTAATAGGCAGAATATTGTTAATAATGGAAAAATATATTGCAAAATGAAAAGGTTAAAAAATTTATTTATTTGTGGTACGTATTTGTATGATTAGAATTTCCCATAAAACAGATATAGATATAGACTTTCAAGCAATCTATGAGAAAAACTATCAAGCAAAAAAAAATAAAAATTCAGAATTTTGAAAATTAACCCTTTTTGCATGCTCATCTTAGCCAACGTACGGATCCATACAAAAAGGTGAATGGGGTATCTCCATGAAAAGATGGCCCTTTCTCTAAATTTTGAAACAAAAAATCAAAAGGTTATTTTAGCTAGGTCATGCCACCATAAAAGCCAAATCACTATTATATTTGCTTCTCTTTTTCATTCTGAAAAATCGACTTTGTAGATTTGATAATGGAAAAGGAAGCTTCCTTGAGTAGTTTCTTTCCACGTTTTTATATATATTTTTTTTTATCGTTCAAAATTTTGACAGTGAAAACAAAGTAATTTATCAGACCAAAAATGAAAGGCAAAGGCATGTTTGGTTCCTATATTATGGACGAGTAGTCCCCGTCACTTTAATTTATATTTTCAAAATTACGTTTTTATTAATGTCGTAATCAAATCTAATCCATTCAAAGCGTCTATTTTAGAACCAATCACATGACGTAACATCAGCATTTTTCTTCTCAATTTTGACAAATAAAACTTAATTACAATATTAATAAAAACACAATTCTTAAAAATTATAAATTAAAATGACAGAACCAAAGTGCGACTCATCAATAGTTCAGAAACCAAAAAGATTTTTGGCCAATATGAAATCAAAGTAATCTCTTTCCTCCTCTAATTCCCCTTTCCTATCCTACAAGCAGAAAACAAAAACCTAAACAGATAACACCAAGAAACGAAAAAGATGCTACGAATGGCAAAAACTACCAAACCGACATGACAATATAATTAGCATTACCCTATTTCCTAGGATATATTTTTGAGCTGCAATGCTGAAGTGAAAAATGACTAGTTTCGATGTAAGCTAACTAGCTAGTGAAAACCCAAGCAGCATCAGTACTAAGTCAAATCATGCCATGCCTAAGGGTCCAAAAATGATATCATCAACAATGTCGTTTTAGCTTGATTGTGAATTGTTTAAACAAAGATCATACAATCACTTTCCAGAAAGAAGGATCATACAATCACGAGGGTAAAAGTTCAGTTTCCGGGAAAAAGCAGCCGGTTGGGGGAACCGTTTGATGCTACAGCCTTTGATCACAGAAAGCAGAAGGCTCAGTATCACAAAAAACATAAAAATGTACAAAAGGCACACAAAAGAAAACTATGTTACAGAACTTCATGATGAGTTCAGGAAATTGCGGGCAGCATCCAAACTCAGTTCTTCAAAGACCTGGACACAGAAATGAGGAATTTTCATCATCAAAAATGGAAATTAGAAACTAAATTAGGATTTTAGGACTATTATTCCTTTAAAATCTCTAGTACATACGATTTTCTTATGAATTCTTTGGAATGCCTTGCAAAATCTCTCTGCTTCTGTGGCACCCACCTAAACAATTGAGCACCTGTAGTTAGTTTTCCTTCCATATTTCTTCTTGTGATTCCTTCCAACCAAAGTTGTATTGGGACAAACATAAAACTATACTTATTGAGTTTTTGTCTCATTTATTTCATCCTTCTGAGTTAAGTAAAAATTTCTCTGCAATTCTCAATGCAAAAAATCATAACTTTATAAATACGACATCATAGAACAACACAAATTTACAATCAGCAGTGAACAGCTGAAATTCATATGGCTAAGTAACAATTAATCCAACACAAACATACCAAGTAAAGAGCTAAAGCTCACATACATACTTACACAGACTAACAAAAAGAGACTTTTACGTAAACTAGTTTCTCACCAAGCTGCCTATGGCAAAGGCTTGTGTTCTTTTTTAATTTTTTTATTTACATATGATAAAGAGTGATGATTTGAAGGATTGCTTATGTATCTAAAGCATTAGCATGAAAGAAAAAGATAATTGCTGGTAATCCTGAAATCAAGTGTGATATTTCCTATCACAGAGTCAATAGTTTAAACATGAGCCAAACCCTGTCTCTTCTTTTACGTAAGCTTGTTAGGTGTCTTATACAGTCTCACATGTGTTAGCTAAAAAATTCCTTCTATTTTTATTTTTATTCTATATATATTATAGCAAGGATTGTTTTGTGGACATGTTAAGATAATCTAGATTCAATGCTTGGACAACGCTTCAATTAAAATAGGCCATTGCCAAATGTTGGTCCTACTTAATGTGGGCCCCTGGCATGGATTTTGGTAATTCACAAATAAAATGAGTTTCATAAGATAATTAAATTTGAACCTAAAAGAAGGAACCACTGAAAACCATAATAATCTAGATCTTATATTCAGGAAGACATTCACCCAAAACTAACTACACCATACTCAAGTGCAAACCTGAAGCTTGATTTTGTTAAATAATAAGTTGAAGATTTGGCCTCTCTATGATATGATCGCATTTTATAAATTTCTAGGGCAATGAAGGGAAGAGAACATGCAGCAATAAAAAATTGGGCAATTGGGCCTGTGAGCATATTCAATTCTTTGAGAAAAAACTCCACTGATATTTTCTAATACTATCACATCACACATATTCAAGAGTCAATGTACAAATATTGAATAAATTACTGCAGTGAGGTGACTAAATCCAACCTTGACATTGAAACATTATGAAAATGTCGCTGAAATCAGGAAGTTTTCGGCAACTTTCAGGGAGAAACTATATTCCCCTGGTGTATTGGAAAACCCCCCAAATTCGATATATCAGCCCAAATATCGATACTACCATCCTTGCCCATAACTTGGGACCTCTTTCTATTTTGGGAGGCCTTACCATCCGCTGGCCCCTTGTGAGGATCAGCTGGACCCCTTGAGAGGAGGGTCAACTGGGACCTTGTGAGGGTCAACTGGAACCCATTGAGAGAGGGTCAACTGGGACAAACCAATCAACCCTACCAAAATGTTTGTCAACCAACTAGCATAAAAACAACTCCCAACTCAAGGTGCAGACTAGAGTTTTGGTTTGAAACCAAAAATCTTGCAATTGTGCCCAGGGAAAACAATATAAATTATATCCTAAAGTCTTCATCAATACTGCGGGCTACCTCAATCAACAGTATACCTCAGGCTAACAATGCAGTGCTTAACCCTCACCTCCTCAATAGCACTACTGAAGACTCTTAATGCCGTTATATTTACCTTGATGTGGTGTGACCATGTGGAAGAGGAAAATTTGTATAAGGTAGCAATGCAAATGCTAGTGGTTGTCTTAGGATGTAAATAATGTTATAATGTAGTAATAGCAGAGTTCCAATTACGAAGGAGAAAGAGAATGCCATGAATGAGTTAAGGTAATTGTCACTCTTTAGCTTCTCCTCTTGTTGAAGGCATGCACAAGTAAGGTAGATTAATGAGCAAAAAGTACAAATCACATGTGGTGAGTAGAAGGAAGTGTAAACATGGAACTACATAAAAATTCACCCCCTAAACTTGTTTATTAGAGCAAATCAATCCCTTTTCTTCCTTATATGTTTATTTCAACTGCACAAGTCTCCATCAACTCAATTCATTTAAAAACCTAAAAGAAGGTGAAGAAAAATCAACTTAGCATCACTCAACATTAAAACACTCAACCAAATAGACCCATTTCCACGCCAAGACATAGAGAACAATTATTTTTGTATTGTGACGTAGACCTCAATTTCCAGTCAATAAGGTTGAAATGAAACAAAGAGTTAAAAATGAGACAATTATATTTTGCACAGTTAATAATATTTAATCAAACATCATTATATGCAAACAAAAATCACTATAAAAAAATAATAAAGTCATTGAATATTCACAAAATAATTAATATATTTCATGTCTTCAGGTTTTGAATTGTCCGGCTCCCTATTTTGTGTCCAAAAATGACACTCAAGTTCTATACCACCAGTCATGACCAAGAAATACAATGTGCTGAACTAAACAGTTTTAGATATTAGATTATGTTGGATTTTCATAATATGTAAAATACCATCACCACATATCCAATGAAAAGTAAGTAAATCATGGGAGAAGATGGACATACCTTGCTCTCGGCAACCAACTTTAGCTTTTCCCAAAATGCATCTGTAAGCACACATCCAGATAAGAGCAATAAATTTTTCACTTCTTTACTAAATACCAGAAAACAAGTGGAATTACTTTCCAGTAACCAATGCATCCATGCCATCTCAATTTATATTTACTAAATACCTTAATATGATGTAAACTGGTATACACAAGAAAAACAAGATGATGAGAAGGAGGAAACATAATATCATGAATTGATGACATGGAAAGAACAGGAACTTTAAAGAAAATTTATCAATCATGCAACTGGCTTAAAAGAAAGTAAATTCCTTGGGGTTGCCCCAAAATTTAGAAACTTGGAAATCACAAAGACCAAGAAGATGCATGAGATTTCTTCAGGAAGAAGTTCATTAATATGAATATTTTCTTTAAATAGAAAAGAAAATATTCTCCTCCAAATGTTCCACGTGAAACTTTTAAAAGGTCATTGCATGCATAAATATTAATATGCTATTATGACATGGCACAATGGGGAGTAGTTCAACCCAAAAATAATTAGATGTACATTGTGTGCTAGATACAAAGCGTAGGTTACAACATACCATGTTGGTCATCTCCTTGCTTCTCTTCATTTTTATCTCCCTCATCCCATGCGTCCTGCCATTCTTTTACCTGTTGAGAAAATTCAAATAAGTAAGGCACGATGTGTGTGTATTTACAATGGAAAATTGTACAAAAATTTCAGTAATACCGCTTCGTGCTGTGCTGAATTAGAAGTTGATTGTCTAGATTGCTCTGATTCAACCTGAAATTATACAAAGTTGTTTAAGCCAAATAGAGAAATATCATAATGAAAAGTAAAAGAGTGGTCAGTTCCACCAAATTGCTTGGAAAAAGTTTAAGTGATCAGAATTTTTCAGCAATAGTAAAAGAATCTATAAATTCTATTCCGACACTCTTGAAATTTTTCCTAAAAGAATCAAATTTTCAGGATCACTTCCTATTATCTTGAAGGTTCTTTGATGCTTCATCAAAATTTCAACCTCAAACAAGATCAATGTGAAACTAATTCATAAATCCTTGAGGCAGTTATTTCAATCTAATATGCAGAATAGATGATGCCTAACAACAACCTTAAAAGCTTAATCGAAACAAGCCAATGTCCATAAAGAGCCAAGAACGAGCACAAAATAGTCCTCTGACAGCCAATATCAAATAAGCTTATGGACTTGATTCTATCCACTCACAAACTATACATGTTAACCACGCATTAACGTACCATTTAAGATCATACCACTACTTCAATATTATTTATAGAACGTTAAGTCGAAATCAAGTACAAACAAAGCCACAAAAACAAGTATATAAATACTAGAATAATGGCATTTGGAAAAGTTGCTTGAATTTCTTGAGAACATTTGCCTTTTTATATCTCCCTTCATGCTCAAAACAGGTAGAAAAGGTAGGGACCTGTTAGCTCCTCTGACCACACATACCAAGCACATCAAACCAATATTCATTCAGGTGTCGGCTGTCCCAAACTCCGACACTTCTAAAGAGAGCCTCCACCCTTAAAATTACAGAGTCACGTAAAAATGCTGGCTTGGTAAACAAAACTTCACATACTACTCAATGCTACCCATCTTCCATCCAATTTGATTTTACCCTTAAATCATTCTAGACAGATCTGACCGCTAATTCAGGATCATCAATCACTCATAAAAAACAGAAAAGTCTTACAACCTTTTCTAATTATCTCTTCCCTAATTGAACATGCATCTCTAGTTTTATAGTTCCATGTAACATAGGCAGTTGCAGCAGCTTACTGATATTCCCATTAAAACCCAATTTGTAACTCCTAATAAAAAAGTATCTAGTCATTCGATAAAGAAAGTTCATGAAACCAGTAAATACAACACACAATGCAGTAACAACACTTGTGAAAAGACCAACCATAAGAATTGTTAAAGATTTTATTTTATCTGCTAAAATTGAAAAAATAAAAATGAATATTAACATTTGTACATGTAAAACTAATGAAAATAAATAAAAACCAATAAAGCATCAAAACCAAATACTTATAAGAATGAAGAAGAAACAAAGCAAGGCAAGGAAAGGCAAGGCGAGACAATACAAACAATCTCTTTGAGTGATGATGAAGGAAAGAAAGCTACATGATAGTCGCGAGATCGGACGACCGGGAAGAGATCGAGAAGGCGTCGAAATTCAGCCTCGTCCATTGGCTGTTTGTACTTACCGCTGATGGGGGTAGAGGGAGGAGAGAGAGAAAGAGAAAAAGAGAGTGGGAGGGGGTCGACGGATCGCTCGACGTTGCCGGCGCCGTAGGGGTCTGGGTATAGGGGCTGATCGGGGTTGGAGGGAGAGATTTTTTTCATCACTTTAAGGACAAATGATCGTAGCTATCCGATACACCGCGGTGTGATATAATCCATACAGCCTCGGGTGATATAATCAATTCTACGGATATTATTTCACGGTATATTTATATTATATTAATCAATACTATCATTATTATATTTTTATATCAAAATTTTATAATATTTTATATGACAATTTATATAATATTTATATATTAAATATTAAAAAAATAAAACAAAAACTTAATATCTTATATTACTTATTTTTACTAGAATTTATCTGGCCACTTTTTGGTTGTTAGTTGATTGTTGTCGCTTTGGCAGGTGTCGATGGGTATATTAAGGTCTGCTTGTTAAGCAATTAATGAGATTATCGAGTTCTTTTTTCTATTCTTTCCTTTCCCTTTTTTAACTTAGGATCCCATTAAGGGCATGTTTACTTACCCGTAATCGGAATCATGTATGTATC